>PVKZ01002945.1:108780-172921 GCA_004027375.1 Macroglossus sobrinus
AAAAAAAAAAAAAAAAAAAAAAAAAAAAAAAAAGTCATAATAGATGGAATTTGAGGTAGAATCTAAAAATGGATAGAAAGGAAAAACTAAAGTATCCCAAAGGAGGAGAATAGCATGAACAAAGAAACATAAACCAGAAAATACAAAACAAACTTAGAACTAAAGACAGGAGAAACTCAACCAAAGCCAGTGTACATAAATAAACTATAGGAAAGATTGCTAGAAATGAACATAAGTCTGGTTTGGGAGGACCTTGGATGCCTCTGTTTAGAAAGATAAAACCACTGTACATGAGCAAAACTTTATCATTGAACGCTGGTGGGAAAAATTGATTTTGTTGATTTATTGTCTTCTTCATGCTTATTTGCTTTTTCTAGGTGTTCTAAATGCATGTGTATTAAAGAAGAAAAAAGTCTAAACACGTATTTACTCCTTTTACTAAATGTGTTTTATAACAGGAAATCTACTACCAAAAATCTTCCTCGTTGTATTTTAATAAGGCTTGCATTACTCAAATGTTTCATCTTTATTTCCCATAAAGAAATATGAATTTAAAGCATTTATCCCCCTAACCAATGTTGGACTAACTATCTGTGAAGGCAAAAATTATTAGTATATTAAGTAGTGAGGCGATAGCCTGAGAGACCTGATACCAGAGAGACATCACAACTTCTGAGGCTCCAGGATTTCACTAAGGACCAGTTACAGGTCAAAGAGGACAGAGATGAGTTAATACTGACTACTACGCAGTACACTTATTATAAAATGCCCTCGAGGTAGCTAGACTCTTGAAGTGGAAACAATTACCTTGTTAAGTAAAAAGACTTACTTTGTGTGGCCCAAAGAGGAACAATTAGGAAGGAGGGAGATCAGTGGGTTGAAGGATACCCTTTTAACATTCTCTATACAAATTCAGAAATGGAAAGAAAAATAAGTAAGACCCCATTCCACGTAGGGCCTGTGGGTAAGAAGAAAAAAAGAAAAAAAAAAAAAGCTCTAGGATATCAAAAAAGGCATCCACTAAAGATCTCTGATCTTCGGATGAATCATAAGCAGAAATAATAAGTCTAATAATCTACATCTCCTCCCAGGGAGAATCTGGGAAAATGAGCCAAGATTAAAGTCACAAGAGGGTCATGGCCAAATCTTTTAAAACTGTACCTACAGAATATACATAAAGGTAACAACAGGTTAAGACAAATTGCAGCACTGAAATACAGAAGATTCCCAACGGAAAAATGGGGGGGAAAGTCCAAAGTCAAATAGCACAAGGCAAGCATCTAATAAAAAGATTAGCCATATTACCTATTTTACATCACAAACAGCTTTACCCAGAAACAATGGAAAGCACAAATTATCTCCCACACACCAACACCCAAAAATTTCCAGTAAGCTTTTATTTCAAAAATAAAAGCACTTTAAAAAAAAAAAAACGTAAGTGCATTTTACTTTTCTTTTTTAATGCTTACAAGAATAGTTTATTTACCCATGAGCTAGCTTTTAGATTTCAAAAGCAATATCCAAGGCCTGAGGCTAAGTATATGTATAAAGAGAAACAAATGTTCTTCATCAGACCAACATTTTTAAAACTCCATATATTTAGACAGATTATTCTAAGAGACATTCTAGGCATCATATGAAAAGCCCTGCATTTGAAACAAAAAAATCTCATTTTCACCATCAGTATTAATACCATGTTACATTTAAATAGCTCTTTAGAATTTATAAAGAGCTCCATTTTATATTAATTTGTCAAACTTAAAAGCTAGCAACCAATAGAGGAAGAAAATGAAAAATAAAGTTCCTGAAAGACCAAGGAGTTGGACAGAGTGGGGGGGGGGCGGGGACTGTTTGCAGGGGAGAAAAACACTGATCATTACATATCAGAGATTTTAAATTTCCAATTCATTGCTTTTTTTCAACTATAACAGGATCCCCTCCAAAAAGAAGGTACTTCAATAGATTGATCATGATTATCAAATATCAGGAAACTTACGTCTACATCCTAAAGCTCACTAGTATTTCCAGGTAAGAGAGGAAATCTAGACTAGACCTTTGGCTTTTGGACCCCAGTGGTAATACTTCCACTGAAATAACCTTGAAATAGATTGTGGCCAGAGTAAGGAAAAACAGCCTTGTCAGGCCCTCTCAACATGCAGCCCTATCCAAGCCATGTCCAATAGTGTCCTCGGCATGCCCTGTGCTCCTTGCTGAGCAGCTCTAAACAACTGACAGCAGCTGGCATCGTTTTCTGTCATAGCCTCTTGAGGAAACTACAAGCACAGACCAGTAGCAGCCAACTATGATCACTTGCTGACTCTTAACCAAGTGGCCCCAGATGGGCATAGCCTGGGGCTAAACTTGGCCGACAGCTGGACCACAGTACTGTGCCACTGGCCCCACAAAACCACACTACTAAGAACGAGAAACTTAGGAGCTTTACATTATACAAAGAAACAGATACAGAAAGGCAGCCAAAATGGGGAGACAAAGAAGCATGTCTCACATGAAAGAACAAAACATCGCTCCAGAAAAATATCTAAACAAAGTGAAGTCAAGCAATCTAATCGATGTAGAGTTCAAAACTGGTTATAACGATGCTCAATGAACTTAGGTAAAGAGGAGATGAACTTAGTGAGAACTTTAACAAAGAGATAAACAACAAAAATAGAGGTAGAAATTACAATAGGGAACCAGTCAGAAATGAAGAATACAATATCTGAAATGAAGAGAACATTAGAAAGAATCAACGGAGTAGATGAAGAAGAGGAACAAATCACTGATATAAAGGATAAGGTAGTGGAGGACATCCAAACAATTACAACAAGAAAAAAGAATACAAAAAAATGAAGATAATTTAAGGAGACTATGGGACAACATCAAGCCTGACAACATTTGCAAGAAGTTAAAAATCTGTTTGAAGAATGACGGAAAACATACAACCATAGGAAGCTCAGAGATTCCCAAAAAAGATAAACCCAAAGAGGTCCACACCAAGGCACATCATAATTAAAATGCCAAAGGTTAAATACAAAGAGAGAATCTTAAAAGCAACAAGAGAAAAGCAATTCGTTACCTACAAGGGAGCACCAATAAAACTAGCAGCTGATTTCTCAAAAGAAACTATGCAGGATAGAAGGGCCTGGCACAAAATATTTGATGTGATGAAAACCCAGGATCTACAACCAAGATTACTTAATCCAGCAAAGCTATCATTCAGAGCCAAACGACAGATAAATAGCTTCCCAGACAACAAAACGTTAATGGAGTTCATCACCACCAAGCCAGTATTAGAGGAAATGCTGGAAAGATTTCTTTATGAAGAAAAAAATGTTTCAAAAATATGAATAAGGAATGGCAATAACCACATATCTATCGATGAGTTCTTCAACTGAAAAGGAAAAAAATGTACCAATCAAAAGATAGGGTGGCTGAATGAATAAGAAAACAAGACTCTTATATATGCTGTCTGTAAGAGACTCACTTCATATTAAAAGATACACACAGACTAAAAGGAAGGAAATGGAAAAAGATAGTGCATGATAGACCTAGAAGGTATTATGTTGAATGGAGTAAGTTAGATAAAAACAAATGCCGTATGATTTCATGTACATGTGGAAGTTAAAGAACAAAACAAACAAAAAAATAGAAACAAACTCATAGATACATAGAAGATTTTGAGAATCACCAGATGAAAGGGGGGTTGGGGAGCATCGATGAAACGGGAAGAGAGATTAAGAAGTACCAATGGGTAGTTACAAAATAGTCATGGAGATATAAAGTATGGCACAAGGAATATAGTCAATAATATCGTAATAAGTATGTATGGTGGCAGAGGAGTATAGATTTATTGAGATCACTTTGTGAGTTATAGAGCTCTCTAATCACTATGCTGTACACCTGAAACTAATATAATACTGCATCCCAATTATATGTGAAGAATTAAAAATTTTATTTAAAAAAAAAGCCTTGCCATTCTGACAAGTTTGTCTTCTATTCACAAACTATTAATATTTAACTACTCCAATTCGGATTTCCCAGCACCAAATCCACTCTAGTTGAGTCTCTTAGTATCCCTTCAACTTTGCTCATCCACACCTCTATTGTTACAGCATGATCTGGCAGTGTTCACAACTGCCTATCCACCCTCAGTTCTCACAGCCTGGTTCTCCAGGTTACAAATCAGGTTATAAAATAATATATTTAGAATAATTCCATTTTTGTAATTTTCTAAAATGCACAAACATACAAGAAAAGATATTTTAGATGGTGGGATTTGGCTGTTTAATTGTTTTGCCATTGTCTAGAATTTGTATAGTAAATAAGAATTACTTTTACAATACAAGTTATCAAAAAAATTTGTAAAACTTTATATGCTTTTAAAAATCTACATATTTTGCATCACTCTTACTTCATTAATACACATTCCACTATACCAATATTAGTGTATTTTCTTATCTTGACTTTTGAGAGCATGTATGAATTAGTCTTTTATACCTAAAATATACATAATTTATAAGTAAAAGATAGTCATTAAACACTTGGTGAGTGAACCAATGTAAACGAACCACTAGAAGTTGCATTAGTAGATAAAACACTGGATTTGGAGTCAAAAGAACTTACTTCCAGTTGTATTATTCGCTAGCTTTACAACCTTAAATAATGAGTTACTTTATCATTATATACCACATTTTTATTTATAAGTTATACAATTTGAATGATCTAGGTCTCTTCATGATCTAAAATTCTACACATGTGACTCTATTAATAAAGTCATTGTTCACAATACAAGTATGATCAAGAGGTAGAGAATGAAGACAACTGTAGGTCACACTGCTTTTTCACAGCCCTTCTCTCTTAACTCTTTCCTGTAGCCTCCTATTCTCC
Organism: Macroglossus sobrinus; assembly: GCA_004027375.1. NCBI lineage: Eukaryota > Metazoa > Chordata > Mammalia > Chiroptera > Pteropodidae > Macroglossus > Macroglossus sobrinus. The sequence continues at coordinate 113,668 of PVKZ01002945.1, forward strand.
CTATGCCTCAGCTTTACCTCTGGCAACCAACCCCAAGAGTTCCTGCCACTGTGGGAGAACAAGGCAGTTAGCCATGCAGAATTGAACAGCAAGACACAGAAATCAAGGTCCAACTGCTCTGCTCGTCGTGCACAACATGGCACAAAGAAAAGCTTATCCCAGGAGAAAGAGTATCTCTGACTCACAGTATATCTAAAGATTGTACACTATATTTAAAAAAGAAAAAGAAAGGAAAATACTCTGGGAATCATCTACAGCCTAAACTCTTGGAAATAGAAACAAGTACACCACAACAGGCTCAACAGTTTGACAACCACAAAATAACCGGGAAGAAACCAAGCTGGCTAAGTTTGGTTTCTTTGATGCAAAGAAAGCTGCTAGTAACTGATTACGAACAACGATTTATGGAGTTTACAGGGCAAGGACAGAAATCATCAAATGCTATTTATCCCTAGAAAAAAATTTTTTTAATTTAATGCATATATTTTCAGGAAAATTAGTTATCTAAGATTAACCCCATTTTACAGAAGAAACTGAGGCTTAAAGATGATGTTAAGCTGATCCAAGGGTACACAACTATCAGATGACAGGGCAAACCCAAACCTAACTTTGTCTTTTTGTCCAAGGACAGTGTTTGATCATCTATGGGGTGTCTGTCTCTCACAGTCCAAATAAAAAAAAAAAAAATGCATATATTTTTAGCGCATGACCACAAATGGCAGCAAATTAAAGTTACCTACCTTCGTTCTCTAAGTTCCTGGCTTTCATGTATTCTAGAAGGCCTGCATGGGAGGAGCAGCTACTAAATGTCATTAAATAAAAACAGCTGTTTGGAGCACACGGACAAGAACATAAGCTGCAAAGTCTGAAAGACCCAAGTATAAATCTCAGGCCTGGTACTACCTGAATAAGCTTGGACACATTTTACCTCACAATCTCTGAGAAAAAGTTGCCCTGATAAAAAGACTTCTTTCATAAGGCTAAATAAGTTCATTCATTCACTCTGATTTTTACTGAGTGTTAGGAAGTGGTTAAGCTACTAATAGTCATTCCCTGTGTGAGTGCAGAGAAAGAGAAGTTTTCCCCAGTGCGGGGGAAAAACAGAACCATGTAGTCAAATCTCTTCGTAAACATACTAGTGACAGGCCTCCTGGGGAACAAACATGGTCAATTTGCTAGCATGAGAGTCCTCATTTATGAGATGCTATAATAGGATGTACCAGGTTGTTCACAGTCTTTAGATTCAAGGAGTAGGTCTCTACCTTATAACTAGTATACCAATCTGCCCATCTGTGTAAGTGATAAGCCTCACATATCACTTAGAGACTGAAGCCAGAGCACATCATGATGTGCAAGGATAGACCTGTGGCTATCTTGAAAGTCCCAGACCTTTTCTTGCCTCACATATACCTCCTGATTACCTTTCTCCTTGAAATTATTAAAGTCTGATATTAGGTGTGGTAGGCAGCTTCCAGAATGGCTCTCAATAATCCAGGCCTCCTGGTAGTCACGTCCTTAAAGTCCCCCACATGCACTGAATTGTGCTGATTTGTGTAACCACTAAAATACTACAGTTAAGATGGAGTGTGACTTGCGAGTCTAGGTAATAAAAGACATTGTGGCTTCCATCTTACTTCCCCTTCCCTTCTCATTTGCTCTCCCTGATGAGGCCAGCTGTCATGTTGTGAGAAGCTCTATGTAGCTCTATGAAGAGAATGACTATGTAGAAAGGAAATGAAAGACACATCTGACCAAGAGACAGTGAGGTAATGAATCATGGCAACAAGTACGTGAGTGAACTTGTAACTGGATCCACCTCTAGTTGAACCTTAAAGTGCTGACACCCTGACTGCAATACACAACAACAACAGTTTTAATAGCTTAACAACATGTGATTGGCCAATAGCTAGAGGACCTAAATGAGCCACATGTGGATTCCTGACCGCAAAGAAACTGAGATAATATACAATTCTTGCTTTAAGAAATTAAGTTTGGTAATTTGTTACACTGCAATAACTAATTAATATATTAGGTAAGATCTCGAACTCATGTCTGATTTGAGAAGCCAATTGTGTTATCTCAAGTGTCTACTCTGTGCCAGGCCCTGTTCTAAGCATCCGGATACATATATCAATTAAGTAAATGAATTTCCTTGACCTTATAAAGCTTACATTCTAGCAAAGAGAAACAATAAATATAATAAGTAAACATTCTAGTAGAGTAAAAGGTGTTAAGTGCTATGAAAGTAAGAAAATATAGAGCAAGGTAAGGAGGTATGGTTGGGGCAGAATAAAACAGCCACGTGCATACTTAAGGAAAAAGCATTCCAGAAGAAACAGATAAATAAGGGTCCTGAGACAGAAACATGCCTGGCATGTGGGAAAAACAGCAAGACCAGTGTGGTGCATAGGGAATAAGTGGAGAATAATAAGAAACGGGGTTGGAGGGGGGATGATACTATAAGCCCTACAGTCATTGGCTTTTACTCTGAGTAAAATGAGAAGCCATCAGAGGAGTGACAAGATCTGACATGTTTTAAAAGGATCCCTCTGCCCGCAGTGTTAGAATAGACAGGAAGAGAACAAGAGGGAAGTGCCTGGGAAATAACAGACTCCTAAGTAATATCAGCCCCCTTACCTACCTCAGTAGCTAGACAGGTCACATTCCAGCTCCTCAATGCTTCTTGATGCAAAATAAAGGATTAATTTTGCCTTTTTGTTTTAAAGCTTTAAATTTTAGATACCAACAAACGGAAAGGCCATGTAAGGAAGCACAAGGAGCGAACTGAAGACAGAATCTTTCTAAGTCTAAGCTAAAAAAATGAAAAAAAAATTTTCACTAGTAAAGACAGTCCGTGTCTTAAAGCTAACATATATATAAGTTTCAGTAAATTAGTACTCATGGAAATTGTCTTTTCACTTTTATTATTTCGATTTACAAAGCAATTAAATACATTCTTTAAATTCTCTTCATTACTCATTCCATAAAGTACCAGTATTTTCCACAAACCAATCATGTACTCTTCACTGTTATCATATTAAAAATTTAAACTACTTTCCACCTCCATATTTGCTGTTGATCTAAACTGCTGCCAGTGAGTGAGTGTGCAATGCAAAGAACTGTCTTCTGCTGTCCCCTAGTGGAATCACATTTTGCCACCTAAATCACTTTAAGAAAGTGATCCACGAAATGCAGCCAGGTAAATAAGGTGGAGCTGGAATTTTGCTGGATTTTACCACTACTCTGGAAAACAGAAGTTATGTATAGAGTCTCTCATCTTTATATATCAACTCCCAACTGTTTATATGTAAAACTTATATGAAGTCCCACCTTCTACATACAGACCGGACTCCCCAAATAAAAGCATTTAACCCATATCCCTTTTGTCCCAACTTGCCAGCAGCACTTGCAGCTGCAGCGTTTACCCCTGGATAACTCACAAATTACAGTCCTAATATTATCCCCAGTTTACCACAAAACATCTCGCTTTTATTATTATTTTCGCATTGCTCTAGTCTTTGAGGAAAAAATGACATCACTATTTATGGAGTTCTGTTTTTAGTAATGGTATTTCCATTTACAAAACAGTAATTCTCAATCACTGAAAATGTCAAATCCTAGAAAACAGCATTAGTACACATGATGTTAAATTAATGCTGGCAGCGAGTTGCACTTATTTTTTCTAAATGAGAAATGAGTTAAAAAATTAAGAGTATCTTACATACACCTATTTTCCATTCCCAAATCTTTATTTTCAGCTGAGCAATTTTACCATTGAAAGAGCTTGATTTTATGAGTACCAAAAACTGTTAAGTCCTGAATAGACAATCACTTTAAAAGAAAATTAGATTCAGATCCCTTGCCTCACTTGTCTCTAAAGGAGATCACTGTGTTAAAGGGAGGTGTGGGTAATTAAGGAGAAGAGGAAAATTTTTCTCAATTGCTAAAGATCAAAAGAATTTTAGACAGGTGAATAACTTAAAACAGAGTATGTCAAGGCAATAAGCACCTGAATGACCCTTTATCTCCACTTAGCTAAAACACAGAAAGGGCAAAAAAAAAAAAAAGATTCCCCAAATCTTAGAAAAGAATTTAATTCATTTCTCTATATTCATACAGTTCAGTTCCAAAAGTAAAGGCTATCTGGCAACCTTGTTTTAATTACAGCATGTACACAGGATTTTAATTAGTTTCAAATTTTAATTTAGTCTTTATTCAATTCAATTATCCAGGATCATGGCCCACAAAACTTTCTAATTATCTCTAAATCCATTAATGGCAACTCTTAAACAACAATTTAGTCATTTTTTATTAAACTGCCAAAGAAAAAAATGAGCATTACATATCCTAAACCTTTCCATTGACTATACATCTAAAGTAGTCAATTCAACTTTTTTTAATTGGTTACAAAGGATCAAACAGCCTTGTACTTTAAAAATTAATGACCACATTAGAAATTGCAATATAAAAGTTTTTTCAAATTGGTATTCTCTTTCTTAAAATACAATCAATTGCAATGTTGTTCTACCTCCTCTTCATCTTCACAGTGATTAAGACCAGTTTCATGTTGACCATGGCACATTCAAACTACATAACATTTTTAACTTCACCAGAAACCAAAAACCCTGAAATATTTTCCCTTCAAGTACTTTTTCCTAAAGCACTTCATACAGGAAGAATAATTTTTAAATACTGCCAAATATATTCTATAAAGGAATCAGTTTACCCTGTCCATGTCAACAGCAATGGCACATCTAAAAGCCTTTATGCCCCAGGTCCAATATGCTAGTGAGCGACCAGCTCCAACCTGACCTACCTGGAGGCCCACAGTACCACAAAATGGAAGTGTATGCATGGGTAATGTACTACTAAAAATGTCTGAATTATCTCATTATAAATGATAATCTGAACATGTACCCAACATACCAAAGACCACTGATGCACTACAGAAATGGAAAACAAAGCTGCTATTCTCTATCTAGGTCTCATTTACTTAGATCCCATTAAAAATCAACATGTTATCATTCTAAAGGCAAATTTTTCTGAATGCACAAATATATCATACACAGAACCCAGTTCTAACTCTTGCTTGTTCAAATTGTATAATTGTAATAAAAAGACACTTTTGAACACTCTAAAACATAAAACCTATTTTAAAATAGTTTTATCTTTTGCTCTTATACTATTCTCTCTCTTCATGGTAGTCAAAAGAAAAGCATTAAAGTGAGTACATTTTGATTATAGCACATGTTTAATGGCACATGGGATAAAAGTGAATCAAGTGAAAAATGTTTAAACACTCATTTTATGAAAATTAGAAAACAAATAGGAAGAAAGAGTTCTACTTTTTAGGCTGCAGAAGGACAAGAAAAACCTTCACTTCAGCTGAAACAAACAAGCAACAGAATTCACCAGACACAAAAAAAACTTCTTTAAAGCCATCTGAGAACTATGGACACACATTCAGAAGAACTTAATGCCAAAGTGACTTCATAGATAAGCAAGGAATAAAGGACACTTGAGCCACTTGCTGAAAGGAATGAAGTGCAAATAGAAGAGCAAACCTACTGGAGAATTGCGTCATTGCTTGGATGAGGTTTTAAATCTTGGGTCTATCCCTGGGAAATCATCAAATAAAAAGTAAGTGGCTTAAAAATCTAAAGTTAACTATTAGTCCAATTAGTCAAGTGTCTCTTCCAGTATCAATCATCAAAAGTCTCACTGACATCCATATTGTAAATATTTATCCAGTTTTGATGAGAAAGAAAGTGGTAACAAAATGGAAATCCAAAGAAATTGTCTATCCCTGGCTAATCATAATTAATCATAACCCTATCGATAATTATTTAAGCTGTTTCTAATTCTTAACCATTACAGACATCAATAAGATGAACATCTTTACTGACAAATTTTCCATCTCTCTATTTTCTTAAGATCAATTTCTGGATGTGGAGCTACTGAGACAAAAGGAAGATCTCTAAGGTTGTTGATAAGTATTACAAAATGCTACCCAGAAAGATGCTAACCATTTACAATTCTACCAGCAGCAAACATCTTCCAACTTCACTGCAACCTCAATAGAAATGACGTAGTGTTTTTCTTTTCATTCATTCAGATACCTTTCTATGCCATTTATTCCCAAGTGATTATGACTTTGCTATATTCTTTTTCCAGATAGTTTCCCCACAGTTTATTAGCATATGCTGGGGGAAGATGTTTTTATTGGGGGGAAAGTGAGGACATACTAAAAAAAATAAAAATAAAAATAAAAGGAAGTCTCTAGGAGTAGTCCCCAGCAATGCCTCCAATTTCAACATCAGAAAAAAAAAAAAAGCAAGAAAGAAATCTATGACACAAAACAACTTTGCCTCTTAGAGCCCAGACCACAGAAGGTAAGAGTACAGATCTAGACTAGAGTTGGCAAACTACCTAGATTCAAATCTTGGCTCTATGGATCTTCAAACAAATTGTTTAACTGCTCAAAGATGCAGTTTCCTCATCTGAAGATAGGGACTGAATAACAGTTCTATACCTCACTGAGGGGTCATTAGAATTCGGTGAGATGTTTAGTGAGTGGTTCTGGTATTAAAAAAAAAAAAAAAACTTAATAAGAGTAAAAAGTTAGAACAAAAAAGCTAAAATAAGATTTTCACGGATTTTTCTCAGCAGTAATCATCAAGTCTCAGCCAATAATGACTTACAACCACTGATCAACTGCTACCAACCTACACCACAAAAATGCGAAACCAAATACTCATTTACCTGAATTCCTCCATTCTTTGTCTGCAGTTCAGGAAGCATGGTTTTTGTTTTGTTTTGTTTTGTTTTGTTTTTAGATAGCACCAAAAGCAAAGAAATAGGCTAGCATATCTACCTGGCAGTTCTACCTGCTCTGTGAATGTATGTGTTGGCATCCTCTGGACAGTCAAATTGTAGAACCCAATTCACAGCCGGGAAATCTGTACAAAAGGAATGTCAAGTTAGAAAATCAGTTTCAAAAAATCTGCCCTGCTGCACTATTATTTTACAATATTGCTTGCCAGGCCTTTCTGTCACATCAAACAGATAGACAGCATCTGTGAACACTATTAAAAATAAAATTAATTGCATAAACCAAGAGATAAACATTCTTTGACAAAGTAAACTAAAATTAATGACCATGTTTAAATGTGAAGAGTATTTTGTATCTGACATAGCAGAGACAAACCAGTCGCTTTGTGTCAAATAATAAAATACCACAATATTTAATAACCTAAAAGAACCACCTCTCATGAGCTCCTAATGAACTATAAAACTGGTTTCCAAATTTAAATGAAGGTTTACTTTCCTTGCTATTCCCATACCCATATGAATTAAGTCCCTCTCCCAATTTCCTATATAAATTTCTGGCTACAGAAGTCTCCATTTCCAGAAAACTTGCTCTCAACTCCTTAAGAGAACTACCTTAATCATCTATGAATTTTGCTGTGAGGACTTCAGATCACATTCTATGATAGAGAAAGAGGCTGAGAACTTTTAAAATATGGCAATAGCAGCATAGTTATAGAGGTAACAAAAGGAAATCTGTAGATAATTACTAAACTTGATATTAAGAAATGGCAGTATAAGATTACTACTTAGAAATATGAAACTAAATACCAAAAGAAGAAATAGCAGGTTTAAGTACTTGCTTCTGGAGAGTAAGGAGGGGTAGAGTAGGGACTGCTTTGTCTCATAACCCATTTTTATCCATATGTGTTATTGATTAAAAAATAAAATAATTGAGAAAGAATAAAGATTAAAAAGATACTAGTGTAATCTAAAGAAATTCTTGGACATATACATAAGAACAGAGCTTCAGAATATTCACTGCACATTTTTGAAATAAAAAATCTGAAGCTTAAATGTCCATTATTTCAGGAATGAATAAATTCAAAATATAACATACTCTACAAAATAAATAGATCTTTACACATCAACATGGAAAGACTTCAAAAGCAGTTCATAGTCTAGTATGTATAATATTTATGTAAACTTTTAAACACCCAAGAAAATACTACATGTTTCTTATGAATACATTAAATCTTTTTAAAATAAACAAAACTGTAGGTTCTTGACATTTTTGTGCCATAGCTGAAGCCTATGAATCTTTTCTCAGAATACTTTAAATGCATGAAGTAAAACATATAGGACTACAAAAGATAACAATTATAATGAAATATATGAAATATAAACGTTTTTATTAAATTTGATATAGAATATATATGCCTATTTACTAACATATTAAATAACACAACCTAATTGTGAGTCTAATAACCACCATAATATCAAAATAGTACTGCATATAAATAGTATTCCAAGATATCTGCAAAAACTAAGGTAAAATTGTTTCAACCTAGAATTCTATTCCCATTCCAATTGTCATTCAAGAATAGAATATAGATATGCAATAACTCAAAAAAATTTACTTCCCATACGTCCTTTCTTAGAAGTTATTAAAGAGTGAGATGAAAAAAAGAGGAAAGGATGGAAGGAAGAAAAGGAAGAAAAGAGGAAGAGGAGAGGGGAAGAGGAAGAAAAGGAGGAAGGGGAAAGGAAGAGAAAGAGGAGGAAAAGGGAAGGAAGAAAGATCTGGAAAGAGAAGTCCCAGGATGACAAATGTGCATCAGGCTTATGGAGCAACCTGTCTAGACTAGAGATGGAGACAGAAGACTCCCAGAAGAGGCAGTCTCAAGGGAAAAAAGAACAAACTGTTTGAAACGTTAGACAATTAAGCAACGTAACATCTGCTGGAACATTTAAGAAATATTAGAACTGGGAAACACAAAATTAGGCAAATTTTAATTAACTCAAAAACACAAAAGAAAGTGCAAGAAGAGAGGCATCTTAGCACACTATTTCCCTCAGCAAACAATTACATAGTTAAAACAATGTAAATACAAAATGTTGGTTTTACCAAAAGTCATAATATAACATGATTGTCCAGAGAGTTTTAACAATATGCATAGTTGGCTACTGCCTCTAGTTTCATGGGAATGACCTGATATACTTTAAAATACTCCAAGAGGGACAAGGAGACAGAGGAAAGGAGAAATCATGAAAAAGATGGTCACTGAAGCTAGGTAGTTATTAGAGTACATTAGAGTCATTTTTTGCGTGTGTATGTTTAGAATGTACCATAATAATTAGCCTGGTAAAATAAAGTGTAGAATTCAAATTTATTCTCATCTCATTTATTCTTTAGTTTTTCTATTACTTCTATTCCTCATTCAACCCCAACAAAGCCAGCAGTTATTAGATAATGTATATATAATATTATATAATATATATAATGTATAATATTATCAAGGTGGCTTTTTGAAAGATTAAATACATTAAATATAATTTTAAAATAGAACTAAACTGGTGAAAAGATGGACTTAACTGATTTTTCTTGTTAAATATGTCATAATATTTATTAAGTTTCGAATTTTCAAAGAAACAAGACTTTTTTTTTCCTATCTTGATTTTGTAGGCCCCTCAGTATACTATGATGTAATTATTATTATGAAACAGAAAGAGCACAAAAGATGAAAATATTACAAAAATTTTCACTGATGTATCTTTAATGTTGATCATCTCAGCTATCAATTTACTTGTTTCTCTCATAAGCAAATTATATTTCCCATGATCACAAAATATTTTCTAAGTTTTCTTACCCAGTCCCCTGGCTGCAATATCAGTAGCAAAGAGTACTGCAGCTCTCTTACGGACAAATTCATTATAGACTTCCATTCTTCTCATCTGCTGCTGTCGACCATGCAGGGCAAGGATAGAAATACCAGGACGTAGCCGGCAGAACACTCGGTACAGATACTGAACCTAGGCATTAACAGAAAATCAAGTTTAATACTTCAGGATAGCAGCAGCAAAGTGAGCTTATAAGATGAAGAGCAAAAATGTATTAAAGAATACAAGTTTCACAGTTTTGCCAATTAAAGATATAGAGCAGAGAAAGGGAAATAAAGTCTACAGTTATGATGTTCAAGCATTTTTGCTCACATTATTTCCTAAATTAATTCTGGGGGAAAAAATGTTCCCCTTACATTTTTAAGTTAACATCTAACACTTTTCCAAATTTAATTGGTTACAAAGAATGTAATTTCTGACATACTGTAAATACTGATATTTTAAAATAAATCCTTATAACATCTTATAAATGTATCCAATAGATCTAAATAGCAGAGCAATTTGATACCCACTACCAATTATTTTTAAAATATATCAAAATTAAAAGGAAGTTATGCACTATGTGGCAGAGGACTCCTCAGTTTGCTGTGAATCTAAAATTGCTCTAAAAAAATTAGGTATTTCTAAAAAATTTTAAATGTGAGGAAACTCCACTTTAATAATAAGAAATTTTCTATCATTTCTTTTTCTCTTTGAACTCTTATTTCCTGACCCCAAAGAATTTTATCTTCATAGTTTCATGCTTTAAAGGTTTTGATTAATTTATGAAAATTCATGACTTTCTACAACAAAACTCTGTTTATCACTTTTAACTTTTTAAACTTTCCTGGACTATAAAGTTGTGTTAAAATTTTTCTTCTCAGGCTGAACTATTACCAAAACTGTTATCAGTATAGAACTGATTCAAACAAGAAAAGGTAAAATTTGATTTTAAAAAACTGTTCAACATAAATAATTCTATTGTTTTAAAATGTTGGAAGTTATATAATAGTGGTTGTTACTACATCTCTTAACATGCACGACTAAATGGAGCCAATTGTTACTTTAGTTTTATTTCTCTTTAGTTTATCTATCTATAAATGTCTACTACTGAATCCTACACTGAAGCAGAGTACAATATCATTTTATTCCTATTTCTTCTACGATAAGTATTAAAAAAATTTATTCATAAAAAATATAGGAAATGGGCTGAAAGGAACCTTAATTCTTTGAACGCCTATAAAATATTTCAAAATCACGATAAAATTATTTGTTATCATATATCAGCTAACACTTCATTCTATTTCAAATTTCGTTGAAAGTAAAGAATGGGAAACCACCTGAATTGCAATGACTTGTTACCCTGTTATTAAAGGTATCGACTTTCTGAACAGCCACACTAGTGCCAGAAAGCTTGTCTGATCCTGAAACAATGCATCAATAAGATTAAAGATAGATGGACCCATGTCTTTCTTTCATAAAGTTTTTCAAAGGGCTACTGTGCAAAGGGGACATGGGAAAGGAGAACCTACGGGACCACAGATGGCCTCTCAGACAAAACAATCTCAGAAAATAACATAATGAAAATTGAAGTATAAATTGAGTCCATGAAAATTTTCTGCAATCTGCATCTCTTAAATCGAAACTGACCTTGAATTATTGCTCTTTTAAAAATTGGCTGAGGTGGAAGACGTACATAGAATAATGCCATGAAGGTTTTTAAGTAACAAGTTTAATTCTAAATTTAATAGAAAAAGTCATCGGAGTGTTTGCAGCAAGGCAGTGACATATTCCAGTTTCCACTTTCCAAAGATCACTCGCACTGTAATATGGAATTACTACAGAAAACAAGGTAAAAATGGAGAGACCAACCAGGAGTAAGAGAAAGTTAAGCATGGTTCAGAGTAAACTGTAGCATGAGGGATATTGAGAAGTAGTAGTGCTAATGAGAGTTCTCAATAGGCTGAATATGGGATGAAGACCAACAAGAATTAAGAATTCAGTCATTTACTGAGATGAGGAATTACTTGAAGGCGCAGATCTAAGGGAGAGAAAATCTTAAATTGTTTTTCCTTTGTTAAAATTGAGATGCCCTCTAGACACTCAATTGGAATACTAGTAACCAAATAAATACACAAGTCCTGGGCTCAGGAAAGAGGTCAGGACTTGAAACGTGGATTTAGCAGTTGCCAGAATACAGATGGCATTTAAAGCCATAGAACTGAAAAGGTTACCTAAAAAGAGTATAGATGGAAAAAGGGCAGAGTACAGAAGTTTGAGGCACTCCAAATTGTAGTGGCCCAGCAAAGAAGAAACAGCAAGGAATGTTATAAGAACAGTCAGAAGACAAGGAAAAAAACAAGTTAGTGAGTGTGGAGTCAAAGTCTAAAGAAGTGTTTCAAGAAGGAGGGAATGATCAGCTGTATTAATAGGCTTCTGAGAGATCAAATAAGAACTAACAAATAAGATTAAATAAGACTGACCACTGACTCTGGCAAGCTGTATTTCTTAATAAGGGCTGATATAGTGGAGGGCTGTGGAGAGAAGAGATGAGGCAGTGATACAACTAATAGAGATAAATCATTAAAAGAGTTTGCTGTGAAGAAGAGCAGAAAAAAAGAGGTAGTGACTGGAAAAGAGACAAGAGATTTCCTTTTTATTATAACATGGGCAATATTCAAGAATGATAAGGAGACAGGAAAACAGGATATCTGCAGTAACGGGCTCGTGCAGGAGAGAGGACAAGATCTGGAGCATCACAGGGTTGGTTGTAGACACAAGCAAGAACAAATTGTTCACTGTGACAAGAGGGAAAGCAGAGTATTATGCAGTGGAAATTTTAAACATTAACTCAAACTAATTCTCCTTCTTTAGGAGATGTAAAGTTCTAAAAATCTAAAATAGGTTCTGAAATAAAAATCCGAGGTCAATCTTCACAATGTAAAATGACAGGGTTCTGTACTTTCCCCCAACAACAGACAAACCACTACTGATCTCCATAATCTCACTCTCAAATTTATAATGTTAAACTATTCCAAAAGCAATAAATCTAGAGTCAACCTACTATATGCCAATTTATATCATCAGGGAATGCGAAAAAGGGACAAATATCAGCCATGGTCTCTCTTCTTTAAAAAAAGGGACCCAATTTTCTCATACATCACTGAATCCCTTACTTGTAGCAAAAGGCTAGGATTGTATAAATGTTTATTAACTAAATAAAGATATAAAGATTACAGGATAGGGTTATAACAAGGGAATTGGGAATGTCAGAAAAGGACTTCCAAGTGTAACATTAGTTTTAAAGGACAGTAAATGTTTCCCAAAAGGAATGCAGAGAAGGAATTGTAAAGATCAGCATGAACAAAGATATGGAGGCATGAAAATAAATGACATATTCAGTTCAGAATTCACGGAGGGTAGGTGAGAGATTATAAAAACCTCTAGTTAGCCTAGTCATTCCATTGTTTATTCTACCAGTACTTTAAGGCTATTATGTTCTAAGCATTGTGCTCAGTGCTTACAACACTGAAGTAAAAACAGTTTCTTCCTTAATGGAGCTTATAGTTTCATCCACAGATTCCTTTAAAACAAAGACACAAGTCCTCTACCTATGAATCCCTCACATCTAACACTGTATCTACTAGAATAGAAAATAAATTGCTATTTGTCTTAAATGTAAATTTTTTAAAAGGGATGATCCAACAGGAATAACTTAAAAATAAATGTTCAGTACCTCTTTACAACTGGAGAAAAATACAATACTTTTCTTCTTCAGGTGGCTTCTCAAAAAGGAATATAGCACACTTATTTTTTGCTGCAGCTCACAAACTATGTAATTCTGTTCCAAAGTGGCTGGCGTACTTATGAAAACAGAAAGAAAAATGTTAAAAATACGCCATGTTAGAAACTTTGAATCCAGACCAGAAAAACACAAATGAAAATAGTTGCCTCTCAAATTTCTCTCTCCCCCTCCTCCTCCCCGCACACATACACATACATGAGAACTTCTCTACTGTCCCTTAGGAAATAAATTCAATACATGACTAAAATATAATTAAAATCTCTCATAGTTTATATATCAAAAAGACACAAACAGCAGTTGCCTCTAAAAAGATACAGTCAAGGATCAACTGAAGGGGCATGAGGGAACTAGCTGAGTTGATAGGAATCTTCCACATATTAATAGGGGCTTGGGTTCCATAAATATACATATTTATCAAAACTCAGCAAACATACTCTTAATTTGTTCATGTCATTGTACGTAAAAATTACATCAACGTACAAAATCTCTATACATACTAAATTCTAGTTAGTGACACGTACACCGAAATAGCTAATGGAAGTGTGCAGGTGTCTGCAATTTACTTTGAAATGCATCAAAAATAAGATGGGTTGATGTACAATTTTTTTTTTTTTTTTTTTTTAGGCAAGGCAGCCTTGGTTGACCTCATAGCTTGCAAGGACCTTGTCAGCTTACAATCCCTTATTTTTTATTTTTTACACCTACAGCACAGGGTCTTCCTAAGTGACCTCCCATCTAAGTACTAAGCCTGACCCTGCTTAGCTTCTGAGATCCGACAGGATCAGGCTTGTTCAGAGTGGCATGGCAAAAGACTTGATGTATAATTAGAAGGACTGGATAAATGGATAGTAAATGGATGCTACTGCCATTAGGTAGCATCTACACAGTAGGTACAAGGTTCATTTTAGAATTCTTTCAGTTGTGCTACATGTTTAAAATTTCTTAAAATAAAATGTTGGAGAGACATACACATACATTCATTCACTCTGTAAACTAATAAACCTACATTTTGGATTATGTCCCAGAAAACTGATAAACACACAAAAAGATATGACATTATTTATAAAGCAAAACAATATAAATCAACCTACATGTCTATCAGTAGGGAACTTGTGGAATGAACTATTATATATCCACACAATTAAGTATCATGCAGGTGTGAAAAAGGAATGAAGACTACCCACATATTGCTATAGAGTGAACTCTAGAATATACTAAGTGAAAGCAAGAAGCAGAATAGTACATAGAATTTGGTACCAATTATCAGAGTTGGACTGTACAAATACTATACACACACTTCATGCACACAGGCAACCCTGTGTGTCTTCTTATATTTTTACAAAGAGGCAGATAAACCAAAAACTAAAAATTGGTTACCCAGAATAGAATTAATTTTAAAAATTCAATTTAAAAAACAAATGAGCCTAGGTCTACCCTACAACCATGCCATCCTATACATTCACCCACTTCCCTGTTCGAAGGTACTGTGAAGCCATGTGCGCCGCTGGTTGGCCAAGGCCAGAGCTGGACAGAGGAGCTGGTGAACAAGGAGACCTGGCTGCAGGGCACACTCAAGGTCTCCTGTCTGTGCAAGCAGCTCCCCAAGTTCCAAGACAGAGACTTCGCCCTGTACCAATCCAATGCCACTTTGTGCCCCCTGGGCCACTCCCTCGGGCTGTATGGGAAGGACCAGTGGGAGACAACCTTAATGGATGTTATGAATGATGGCAAGGAGAACGGACCTCCATTGAAAATATATCACCCTCTTCTAGACCAATTATGAGGTGAGCAAGGAGGACTATAGGAAGGAGCTGCCCAGGCACTTGATGCCTTTTGAGACCCTGATAGCCCAGAACTGGTGGGGCCAGGCCTTCATCAGGGCCAACCAGATCTCCTCTGTGGACAATAACCTGTTGGACTTGCTGGTGAATCACCGGGTCCTGGCCTCCAGCTATCTGGACTCCTGCCCCCTGCTCTCAGCCTATGTGGCACACTTCAGCACCTGGCCCAAGCTCAAGGCCTTCCTGGCCTTTCCTGAATATGTGAATCTGCTCATTAATGACAGAAGAAAACAGTGAGGGATTATGGCACCCTCAGCACGAGGCAGGGGGTGCTTGCCTCTCCTTCTCAATAAAATTTTCAAGAAATAAAGGAAACAAGCCTAAGTTGATAGGATAATAACAAAGAAACTTCAAAGGAATTTGGATTGTTACATTCTTACTGGGCTATCTAAGGAAAAAAAAGAAATACAAAGGAATCTTAAATTTTCATTAGTAATCATTTTGGTAGCAATTTTATCCTGAAATTTTAGACTAACTGATTAAGTGGAAAAAATAAATAAAAGACATTAGAAATGAAGATGTCTGGCATAAGAAAATCAAAGAGTCTGTAACTGTAACTTTGATTTGATTTGTAAATAACAGCATGAATTCATCATGTGTTTTAAAAAAAAAAAAATCTGCCCAATAAAAAGCCTGAAACAATGACCATCCCATTAGCAACTAAACAATGGTCCCTAAACACAATATCTTGCCCAAAGAATTTTATATGAGATGGAAACATAAGGTGAACCTTGAACACCAGAAAGCAAGGAAGCCAAAGACTACTGGGATGTGTCTAAAACATCCAGGTAACAAATTGAAGAACTTCCTACTAACCAAGTTTGGGGGGATACAAAACAATTTGAGTATTAAAAATACAGTAATAGATGGGAGGGGGGAAATAGTATAGATGACAGAGGCTCTGTTCATCCCTCTGGCAACCAAATCAAAGTTTTGACAGAAACAAGGAGCAAACAGCAAGGGAAAATCTCCTGGGAGCTAGATGAACAAGCCATACAACTAGGGAGAAATCTAAGAAATCACCCTGCAATGGCCAAAGGTAGGATGGGGAAAGGACATGAGGCTGCCCGGGCCCAAGCGGCTGAGTGGGACAGAGGCTGCTGCAGCAGCAACAGCAGCTGCAGACACCTCTTAAAGGGGCCAAGTCTCCGAGAGGACTTCCACGGTGACAGACCTCGCTCTCAGTACTAGTGCCAATTCGGCTGCATAGGGACTTAAAGTGAGACACTGAGTTGTCGGAGTTAGGGTCGTAGTGAGGCTCTCTTCCTGGAACTGCCAGTGATATTGTTCTTCTGTTGAGCACTACCCGCTTCCAGTGCACAGACTCAGCACTGCCATAGCTGAGATGTCATCAAACTGGATAACAGAGGTCGTTCGCCAGGATTCCCTGAAACTCCACCTTCCCCCAACTTATGGCCCCACCAAGCCACATCCAGTTATATCCTCAGTAAGTCGGTGTTGCTGAGCAGCGCCTAGACTCAAATTGGTGGCAGCTGGCCTTGGTTTCTGGTGTGGCCTTTAACGGCAACTATAAGCACAGCATTTGTCAACTACTTGCTGAATTTTAACAGGAAGCCCTGGAGGGCACAGGCTTGGGCTAAATTTGGCCTGTAGCTGAACCCCTCTCAGGACTGTGCCACTGGACACCTACTTCTCAAATTCACACTAATAAGACCAAGAGACTCAGGAGCTTTGCTTAGTACACACAGACAGACATGGAAAGGCAGCCAAAATGGGAAGACAAAGAAGCAGAAACCATATGAGAGAACAGAACAGAGATCCAGAAATAACAGAGTCAAGATATCTAACAGATGCAGAATTCAAAACACTGGATATAAAGATACTCAATGAACCTAGGGGAGGGGTAGAAGAATTCTGTAAGAAGTTCAACAAAGAGATAAAAATGGAAATGGAAATTATAAAAGAGAACGAGTCAGAAATGAAAAACACATTATCTGAGAAGTATGTTAAATGGAATAAACAAAGTGAATAAAGAAAATAATCAAATGACCTATATAGAGGATGGGAAAACCAAGGACACTCAATCAGAATGGCAAGAAAAAAGAAGCCAAGACTATAATAATAATTTAAGGAGCCTATGAGACACTATTGAAGGTAAAAATATCTGTTATCAGGGCACCTGAAGGAAAACAAGACGTTGAACAGCTATTTGAAGAAATAATGATGGAAAACGTCCCTAATCTGGTGAAGGAAATAGATATGAAACCCCAGGATGCTCAGAGAATCCCAAAAACCAGGAATCTAAAGAGGTCCACACCAAGACAGATCATAATTAAAGGCCAATGGTTAAATACAAAGAGAATTTTAAAAGCAGCAAGAGATAAGCATATAGTTGTCTACAAGAAAGCACCCATAAGACTGACAGCTGATTTCTCAAAAGAAACTATGCAGGACAGAAGGGCTTGGCACAAAATATTCACCAGGATGAAACCCAGGATCTATAACCAAGAATACTTTATCCAGCAAAGCTATCATTTAGAGTTGAAGGACAGATAAAGAGCTCCCCAGACAAAAATTTGCTAAAGGAATTTATTACCACCAAGCCAGTATTACAGGAAATGTTGGAGGGACTTCTCTAAGAGGAAAAAAACATGTATCAAAAACAGGAATAAAAAATGATAATAACTACATTCCTCTCAACAAGTACCTTGAATGAAGAAGAATTAAGTGCTCCAAGCAAAAGATAGAGTGGCTGAATGGATAAGAAAACAAGACCCCTACATATGCTGCCTACAAGAGATTCGCTTCAGATTAAAGGACACGCACAGACTAAAAGAAAGAGGATGGAAAAAGATATTGCCTTAATGGACCTAGAGGGTATTACATTGAATGAAATGGGTGAAAGAAAGACAAACATCGCATGATTTCAAGTATATGTGGAATCTAAAGAGCAAAATCAACAAAATAACAAAAGCAGAAATAAACTCATAGATACAGAAAATATTTTGAGAGATACTAGATGGGAGAGGGGTTGCAGAGAAAAAGAGCAAAGGGATTGAGAGGTGCAGGTGGACAGTTGCAGAGTAGACATGGGGATGTAAAGGATAGCATGGGGAAGATGATAAATAATGCTGGAATGACTATGTGGAGGGAAGAAGGGGTGCTCGATTTGGAAGGGTGAGTGTTTTGCGAGTTGTGTGGATTTCTGATCAATATGCTGCACAGCTGAGGTTGGTGTGTTGCATGCCAACTAAAAGTGAAAAAAACTCACTGAATTATGCAGTGTAAATGCAGGCAACTAGTCCATTATATTTCAATAAAGATAAAAAATACAGGAATAATTTCTACTGAAAGACGAACAAGATAGTATGTTTAAAGATATGAGTTAATAACAGTAAATAACATCATAAATGTCAATAAGTCTGAGTTCATTTTAATTTAAAAAAAAAAAGAACTGCTCATCTTTGGAAAATGTTAGGGAAGTATCTCTTCAGACTAAAAACTGTGAAATAAAGAGAATGAAGCATGTATTCTGACATCCTGACCTTCTTGTAAGAACTGTACCTCAGATAACAAAGTAACTGCTGGTATGGGAAAGTTTTTTGATATAAAAGTACTCAGTTAAGAAATAACAGAATCTGAATATCACAATTTTGCAAATCCTAATGAAATAACGGATCTAAGCAATAACCATCACTGACCGCTAAAACTGAATTAAATATAAATTAAAAAAAAAAATACTAAGGGCATCAGAGAGTCACCAAGGCAGCTAGGACTCAAGGTCCTGAAGGAGAAAATGGAAATGCTCTGATGCAAGCTCCATATTAATCTCCACTTTTCCCTCAAAGCACCTGCTGATTTGTATGACAAATGAGAGATAAAATAGCAGCCTTAGGTCCAAACATATCATTTTAAGATCTTAGAGAAAAAAACAATGAAAAATCTGAATCTGAAATTCTTCACACATTGTCCCTATGAAGAGTACGTCAACTCTTAAACCCTGCACAAGATAAAATGAGTGAAGATATGGAAAAAGGAACTGGGAAACTTAGAGCTTAGCAGAAATCCAGGCAGTCTCACAGTCCCACTAAATTCAGAGCCTGCCTAGGTGAAGGGCTCTGGTAAATACCCATCTTTTAGTTGAGGCCCCCAAAAAAACTATGCCCCCTGAGTGAGGGCTATACCCCAGGACTAAGAGCAAAACAGAAATAGAACAGCCCCAGAGTCCAGAAGCCAGCTAGCCCAGATCAAAGTCCTTATCGCATCTCCTGTCATAAAAAGACATCTTTCATGGTTCTGCTAAGAACCAAAGATAAGAAAATATTAAAAACCATACATTACCTTCAAAAGGAACAGAGAACTGTCAGCTGTCTTTAACAAAAATAGAAGTTAGGATACAATAGAAAGATATCTCTGAAGTGAAGGAGAAAAAAGCCTGCAAAGATAGCCTTCAAAATGAAAATAGATTTTCAGAAAAGTCAAAACTTTTAGACTTTTTCACTAGTAAACCTGAACTATAAAGAAATTCTTTGAGCACAATACAAGAAATAAAAAACACCAGATAAAAAAAAAAGTATTTGGGTATGTTTAAAAAAGTACTACTGCTTCTAACAATAGTAAGGCTTTATGGAGCCAAAAATGTGTGAAATTTAAAAACTTCACAATGAAAGCACAGTGAAAGTAGTAAACGAACAAATAATAGGATGGGTCAAATGTAAACAAATTCCATTTAAAAAGCAATTATCATACCAGATTAAATAAAAATAGAATATGTTGTTTACAAAGACAAATCTAAAATAAAGGCATATACAATGTAAAAAGTAAAAAAGACTGACCAAGCTAACACTAATCAAAAAAAAAAAATTGCTATATGTAGACTACTATCAAACTAGACTTTTAAGGCAAAAACTATTAAAATAAAGAGGCACATTTCATCATGATTAGTGATTTAAATTAACAGGAAAGAAAATATTAAATTTGTATGCACCCAATAACAAAGTTCATAATATCTATGTCAAATTTAAAATGTTTCATAATTTACCACAGAATTCAATTTATATTTACTATAAAACAACAACCCACAATGGCCCAAAGAAAACTATTTTCTCTTAAAATATACAAAAGCACCATTTCACTAAATATAGTAATACATGTATAAAGAAAACACACTGTACACTTTCTTAGTATATTCTGATACACAGCTTCAGAAAGATCTAAATTTTAACTTATTTTTCTGGTCCTTTCCAATTTGAGAGCAGATACTCTATAATGCCTTAAAATTTTCTCGACTATATTCCTGACTATGATTTCTCATGATATATTAATCATTGCTAAGTTGCTAAAAGGGAAAATTCAATAATGACATTAGACAAAATTCACAACAGCATTGGTTTTTTATATAGCTTCTGGTAGATTAGATTACAGAGTACTGTAAATTATGTCACTAAAGATCTGCCTTCTAAAGTGTTTTCTGAAAGCCACATTTGTTACAAATGATGAAACAGTATTTTGAAAATCATTTATGAAATAAACAGTTTTTTGGATTCTATTTTTTCTAACTATGAACTACAGATAACCAACTATTATCTACGAAAATTGAGTATAGGGTTAATGTGTACAATTAACCTATATCAATTACTAATGGTTTTAGAGACCATCTAATGATTGATAAATTAGTGTCTGGTAAAGATGCTAATGAGTTTTGAAAACATGCAGTAAGCAAACAGCAAAAAGAACAAAGAAGAAAATGAAAAGACCTGGACAGTCTTTAGAGTATCAAATTAATTGTACCAAGAATTTCCCATAGCTATGTCAACACAATTGTATAAAAACCAATGTCTACTCAGAAGAAAGTCAAGGAGGAAACTATACCGCATATACCTCTTACTATTCCATTCCTGAGTTCTTTCTAACCAAAGCTACCAGTACTCGGAATCTCCAAAGTTGATCTATTAGATTAGCTGGAAGTAGAGTCTGGTCTCTTAGGCTTTTTTTTTTTTTTAAGTCCCAGACTGATATCCATTAGCTAGGACAGATGAGACTGACTGCCCATATTCAGTCCCAAGATGGGACTGACTACTCATATTCCCTGTATTCAAAGACTTTCCAAGAGGATAACTCAATTCATTTTCCCAACCTTTCTTTTTTACTAATATTTCACAGCAAGAAAGGACAGTTGAGATAGAAATAATGGTAGCACTGAATTCGTATTGAAATTTTCAACACATTCAACTCATAATCACTGGAAAACATTTCTAAAAGTTAAATATATCCAGAGTCTACGATGATTCAAACCAAACATACATGCAATTCCAGCTGTCATATCAAAATACACTTTAAAACAAATATCCTACAACCCATTTATATATATCATACACAAACACACACTTAAACTTCATTGTCACATGAACAAGCATACCTTACTCTCCAGCTTTTAGTGAAACCAAGATAAAACAACAGTTGCTGGAACATTTTAAACAGAAGGTATTTTGCTAAATATTAATGCACTTGATAAAACATGTTCCATAGCACATTAGTCCTATATAATATAGCAAAAAAGAATAATTCTGTATCCAAATAATTTTGGTAAATGAAGGAAGCTATATTAATTTCCAATGCTTTGGAGAATCACAATGTCTACAAAAATATTAAAGGTCCTGTAAAGTCCTGAAGAACACTGTTTTACTCTAACATTTGCTATTTACCTATCTAGGAATGCATCTCTCTACCCCAGCCCACTCCTATTTTATGGGGAATAAGTGAATAAATACCTGTTAACATCTTAAGAAAAAATATTTGTTCTCCAGACACATTTCAAGAAATATTACATGAATATTCTCACATGCATCTAGAATAATTTTTACTAATACATTTACTGTGCTTTGCATATCTAATAACAAATAAAAAGTTTTGCGTCCCATAACAGTAGTATTAATTTGAATATCAAATTCTTAACTGAAAAGAGAACACCAATTTCTTGTTGAATCAATATTGTTTCAAATAGAGCATACCTGTACTTTGCTTTTTCATGAACCCAGACATATTCGGGGTTTTTCAAACTCAAGCGTGCAAGATCTTTTACAGATTTGGTTTGTGTAGCTGAGAAAAGCAAAGTCTGACGTTTCTTGGGAAGATTTTCAATAATAGCATTCATGGTATCAGCAAAGCCCATATCCAAGATTCTATCTGCCTCATCAAGAACTAAAAAGAGAAAAAATTAGTTGAATTGCAACATTTAAAATATACATTAGGCTAAATGCAATATGATATCCTGGACTGGATCTTAGAACAGAAAAAGAACATTAACGGAAAAACTGGTGAAATCTAAATAAAGTATGGAATTTATATAATGTACATCTTTTCGTTTTGACAGAGGTGCCACAATATTTTAAGATGTTACACTAGGGGAAACTGAGGAGAAAGATATAGAGGAACTCTGTACAATCATTCCAACTTTTCTATAAATATAGAATTATTCTAAAATAAAGAGTTGATTTAAAAAGTACATATTAGGTAATACCATCAATAGTAGATGCACCTTAATATTTAAAAAATACTCTTAACTATCAAATACTGAAATATCTGATTTCATATATAACAAGACATATTCTTCTATTTTGATTTTAAAAAGTCTAACTGTACTCTCTGGGTTTAGAATCCACATGCCAAAAAAAATCAAGTTATGTCTCAAAATGTTTTTAATCATATTTATTCGATAAAACATTTTATCATTAAAATTTATGAGGGCTCTCTTAGTTGAGATACTTTTCACTAAATAGTCATTAGACTCACCTAACATTTGGAGATTGGTGGCATGAAAACATATTGTTTCATCCATGTGTTGCAGAAGTCGCCCCGGTGTACAAACGAGTATATTTATGTTATTGATCCTCTCAGCTTCGTGTTTCAGATCCTAAAAACAGTTGTTTCTTTTGATTACACAGATGCATCACTAAGCAGCCTGTAAAACTATGAAAGCCATTTGCATGTTGTGGCATTTCAGCAAAGCAATGTAGATATTCTAGAAATAAACGTAACCTTCTCCCTTCTATTTCTGCAGCACATCCAAATTTCTGGGCCAAATAAATGTCTTCAGTGAAGACTAAAGAACTCAGAGTTTCCATATATTCTTAATCATATGCAAGATTTTGAGGCCAAGAAAAACATTATTTGAATGTTCCAACTCTTGATTTCCTCTTAGGACTACCAGGACTGACTGAAAAACTGAATTATTCCCATTCTTAAGGTCAGGACCCAGGGTCACTGAACAGGCCCTCTGATACCACTCACTATACTTTGTGAACTACAAAAAGAGCTTACCTATTTCTCTCCTTGAAACATTAACCACAGAATGTTCATTGTTAAAGCTGGGTGACAGGTACATAGTATGTGAAGGTTTATGTTATTTTTTTATGTATATTTGCATATAAATTCAAAAATTCAAGTATTTAACCTCACATTCTAGAGAGTCTAGCAGAGATAAATATTCCAGGTATGCTAAAAGGTGGTGAAGCTGAGCAGCAGGTTTTACCATGACCTAAAATAAACATTCCTCAAAACTATCTTCCATCTTCCTTTCTTCTGCTGCTGACTCAGCAATGTTCTGAAATTCAACCTTTTAGATACCATATTAAAAGGAACTAGTCCACATACTAAAATGGCACCTTTCCCAGTTTCAGGTTGATAGAGTAAATTTGTCTTAGAACCTGATCAATTCAGATACTCTGACAAAATGAACATTTTGGACCTATAAAATTGACAACCAGACTCTACAAGTCAATGACAACACTAAGATGCTATCACGCCCTCTCTAATGGGCCAGCCTGTTTAGATGAAATCTCCACCTCTTCCCCGTCAACTGCCACAGTGCTCCAACATAAGTTACAGAATAAAAGAAGAAAAGACAAGGACAAGAAGACAAACCTTTCCACCAATGATGAGACCAGCCGAAAACTCGTGGTTCTTTCCTACTTTTCGAAGAACCTCAAAGGTCTGATAAGCCAGCTCTCTTGTAGGTGATATAATCAAAACTCCCAGGCCATCAGTTGAGGTCCACTGCAGACGATATAAGGCTTCCAGCACCTTGGAAAAAGACAGCAAGTCGTGCTCAATAAGTTCTTAAAGAAGGCAGCTTTTTGATTCCTGAGTCGACCTTGCCACTCCAGATCAGAGGCACCTTCCAAGCAGAAGGCATACCAATCATGAATTTTATCCAGTCAAAAAGAAGAAATTGTTTGCTTTTTTTTTCTATCCACCAGAAGCATCCTCTCCCAAATCATAGAGGGACGGGAAAAGAAGCCCCAGCTGCTGCAAGAGCCATGCCATGAGGAAACTGGCAATCAGTAAAAGGTATGTGCAGCCCACAGACTATTAAAATGAATTTCAGAAAATTATGTGTACCATTTTCTGAATAGGAACCACATTAAAACAAACTCTCATCTGTACAGCTGCTGTAGTTACACAGTGACAATTAACTAGTTGGCGTGACGTCAGAAAAAATTAAAATTTAAGAGAAAATGGTTTTCCAACACTTGAAACTAAATCTCAAATGTGATTTTTCTGAGGCAATTATTTTGTAGGAATTAAATTATGACACCAACTGCATAACTGAGACACAAGTGAATTCCTAAGAGCTTCTATTATTTTGCGGCTATGAAGGGTCACTATCCCAGAAAATCCTTGAGCAACCCAATCTTCTGAAAGTGAGTACATTTCACCTTTATCCTAAACAAGTGGCAAATATAAATGCAACTGGGAGGTTTGCAAGGCTGAACAGAGAAACGGCCTTCTCTCCTGGTCTTACATCAAAGCAGAACCTTTCTGACTTGCCAGCCTGGAACACCCTACATCCTTCGGAAATGTAATGGCTTGTCAAGGCACGATACTTCATTCAATAAGTTATTGACTGCTCACTATGTACTAGGTGCTGTGCTATAGGACCTGAGGAATACAGTGAAGAACAAGACAGATGTGTCACCTATCTGACAAAGCTTGCATTCTAGCCCGAAAACCCAACACAGAACAACTCTTTACATAAATACTTATTTCTATCTAAGCACAGAATGTTTGAAAATCATGGAAGAGAGAATCTGACCCAATATGAATAAACTACTTACTGGAACAAGGAAAGCCAAAGTCTTGCCAGATCCAGTTTTGGCAGCTCCGAGAACATCTTTACCTTGTAAAGCCAACCCAATGGTCTGTTTCTGTATCTCGGTTACCAAACGATACTGAGCTTCTTGCAAACCTGCAAGTTTAAAGGGGATAAGAATGACACTTTAGAAAATTCCTATAGAACAGTATTATGGATGTAACTGTATGCCCTCCACACGTGTACACACACACACACACACGCACGCACACGCACACGCACTTTGAGGCCCTAATACCTTAGAATGTTACTATATTTGGACACAGGGCCTTTAAAGAGGTAATTAAGTTAAAATGAGCCCATTAGGGTGGACCTTAATCCAATCTAACTAGAATCCTTATAAGAAGGGGAAATTTGGATAAAGATGCACTTAGGGATGTAAGTGTACAAAAGGAAAACCCTGTGAAGAGGCAGCAAGAGTGCGGCCAAGGAGAGACCACCTGTAAGCCATTATTACCCTCAGAAGAAATCAACCCTGCCAGTTCTCAATCTTTGGACTTCCAGGCCCCAAAACTGTGAGAAAATAAATTTATATCGTTTAAGCCACCTAATTTGTGGTATTTTGTTCTCGTTTTACTCACAAACCAATACAAAACTGTCGCAATTTTGTTTGTTCTCTTAAGCATTTTAACATAATTAGGTTTTCTTTTAATGGTTCAGAGGCCCTACCATCTTGTTTTTTCACTATTGTTCTTTAGTCTAGAAAGAATGATTACAAACTGGTAATTGGGGTGACACTGGTTTGTAACATTATGTAAGTTTCAAGTGTACAATTCTGTAACACATCACCTGTATACTGCATTGTGTTCACCACTTAAAGTCTAGTCCCCCACCATAAATATGATCCCCTTTACTCTCTCCATCTTCCCCCTACCCACTTCCTCTCTGGTAATCACCCTTCTGTTACCTGTGTCTGAGTTTGTTTTGTTTGCTCATTTGTGGCTTTCCATTTTACATGCCACATAATGAGTTTTGAAATCATATGGTTCTTGTCCTTTTTTGTCTGACTTATTTCAATTAGCATGATACTCTTAAGATTCATCCATGTTGTCATGTCAGTATTTCATCTTTTCTTACAGTTGAGTAATATTCCATTATGTACATATGTATATACATATATGTATGTGTATGTATGTGTGTGTGTGTGTGTGTGTGTGTGTTTACCCCATCTTATTTATCCAATCATTCACTGAAGGACATTTATGTTGTTTCCATGTCTTGGTCACCATGTATAATGTTGCAATTAACATAGGAGAACATATATTCTTATGAAAATATTTTCAAATTAGTAGATACCCAGAAAAAGGATTGCTGGATCATATGGCAGCTCTATTCTTAATTTTTTGAGGAATCTCCATATTGTTTTCCAAAGTGGCTGTACCAATTTACATTCCCACCAGCAATATATGGGAATTCCTTTTTCTCCACAATCTCACCGACACCTGGTATTTCTTGTCTTATTGATAACAACCATTCTAACAAGTAGTATCTCACTGTGGTTTTGATTTGCATTATTTCTCTCACCATTAGTGAGGTTGAGCAACTTTGCAAATATCTCCTGGCCATTTACATGTCTTCTTCGGAAAAGTATTCAGATCCTCTGCCTATTTTTTAATAGGACTGGTTTTGTTGCTGCTGTTGTTGCATTGTATAAGTTCTTTATATACTTTGGATATTAGCCTCTTATCAGAGGTACTGTTGACAAATATCTTCTCCCATTCAGTTGGTTGCCATTTTGTTGATGGTTTCTTTTGCTGTACAGAAGCTTTTTAATTTTATGTAGTCCCATTTTTATTTTTATAGTCACATTCATTTATTTTTACTTTTAGCTCACTTGCCTTGGGGTCAAGTTTATAAAATCTTCTCTGAGACCCAGGTCCATAAGTTTAGTACCTATGTTTTCTTCTATGTATTTTATCATCATTTCAAGTCTTATATTTAGGTTTTGATCCATTTTGAGTTAATTTTTGTGTATGGTGTCAAATTGGTATAGTTTCATTCTTTTACATGTGGCTTTCCAATTTTCCCAATGCCGTTTATTGAATAGGTTTTCTTTTCTCTCTTGTATGTTTTTGGCTCCTCTGTCAAAAATTAGTTGCCCATATACATGTGAGTTGATTTCTGCGCTCTCAATTCTGTTCCATTGGTCTCTGTACAGGTTTTTCTCCCAATACCATGCTGTTTTGATTATTGTAGCTTTGCAGTATAATCACAAGTCAAGGAGTATGGAACCTCCAGCTTTGCCCCTTTTCAGGATTGCTTTGGCTACTTTTATGGAACCACAAAAGACCCCAAATTTGATCATTCATTTGTTCTATTTTTTTTAATTCCATTGAGATTTTGATATGCATGGCATTAAATCTATATATTGCTTTAGGTAATATGGCCATTTTAACTACGTTGATTCTTTCAATCCATGAACACAGAATATCTTTCCATTTCTTTGTGTATTCTTCAATTTCTTTCAACTATGTCTTATAATTTTCAATGGTATAAATCCTTCACACCTTATGTTTAGTCTCAAGTATTTTATTCTTTTTGTTGCAAACGCAAATAGAATTCTTTTTGATATCTCATATTAGTATATAAGAATGCAACAAATTTTTGTACATTGATTTTATATCCTGTAACTTGTTTACTGTTTCTAATAGTTTTTTGGTGGAGCCTTCAAGGTTTTCTACATAAAGAACCATGTCATCTGCAAAAAGTAACAATTTCACTTCTTCATTACCAATTTGGATGCCTTTTAGTTCTTTCACTTGCCTGATTGCTCTGGCTAGGACTTCCAGCACTATGAATAATAGTAGTGACACTGGGCATCCTTGTCTTGTTCATGATCTTTAGAGAAAAAGCTTCCCATTTTTCACCACTGAGTATATTAGCTGCGGGTCTGTCATATACGGCCTTTATTATGAAGAGTCTTTCTCACACCACCATGCTATTTGTTTCTTATTGTAGGTTTTCATGGTATCAAAATTACTTGCTGAAACAAGATTTTTCAAGTTAAACTGTTTCTAAATCTTTTTTCCATTTATAAAAAGCATAAAGAAATTTAACATTTACCTACCTTTCAATGTTTTTTTAGACAAGGGGAAATCTGAAAATCTTGTAATTTCATTAACATTTATCTGAAAAGAAAAAGACTATGTCAGATAAAACTAAACATATCATATAATTGATTTGTTTTAAAACAAACCATTTTTTTGTCTATACTGTGCTGCAGAATTTAATTTAATCATTACTTCAAAAAATCATTTCTTCTGAAAGAAAATATGCCTTGATGAAACTATTATCAGAAATATAAGTCTGTAACTATTTCAACTGGTGTTAAAAAAAACTTTATTCACTCAACACACATAGTACTACTTTGAACATCCTTCATCTCTAAAATGTTAACACAATAAGTCATAATTGTGTCAATTTTAGAAAGAAAATTTACTTTTAGCATATCCTTTAAGGAACATCAGTTGAAGAAATAAGGGACAGACCACATTGAGAATAGTTCTAGTTACACACTTTGAAGAATAGATTGGAGTTAGTTGGAGAAATTTATCTTGTTAGTACAAACCTTTCAAAGTTTTAACAATAAATCAGTGGCATGTGAAATCCAACCTGACCACTACTCATTTCAGAGTATACTAAAAGGTATTATTTAAATATAACCAGTGGAAGTGTCTCTGTCACAGTGAAGCCACAATAAGTAAAATTTTGTCCTTTAACTTTACTTATCTAAATATGCATTACTTATGCTCTTCATTAGCATCAACCCAATTTCTGAATTTCATCTTGGCTGCTCAGAAGAATTACTTTATTACGGATGCTGAAAGCAAAAACTACTGTTCAGATCTGAGAATAGGCTGCCAAATTATTCATGATTCGCAAAAGGGGAAAGCTGTATTTGTATGGTTCGTTTATTCAAATTACACTTCAGGCAGTAAAGGGATAACAGCTTGCATTTTACAGTCTACACATCTTCTTTCCCACGACGCATAATATAGCCCATACAGGGTTACCCTCTGGACCAAAATGCTGAAAATACAAATGTTAAAACATAGACTTAATCCCTGCAAATCATTCCAGATAACACTGGAAAGGAAGCAGAATCAGTGTACTAGTATTAGGAGAAAATTACCTCATTTAGAAGGTATCTCCCAAACAGGACATTAAAATTAGGTGCGGTCCATCCTTGCTCTTATGCTATTGTCAGCTAAAAAGCTGCTTACAGAAGGAGCTAGACAGATAACCCACTCTTCAATCCCCATTAGAAATAAAACATAGGTAAAGTGGGCTATTCAAATGAAATAATGTGCATCTTTCTAAAATCTGTTAATCTCCTAGAGGGAGAGTCTGGAAGAATAAAACTGTTCCAGCACTCATTCAGCCATTACAATATAAAGCTATATTCCAGTCTTAGAAAGAAGTCACTAAGAACCAAAGAAAAAATTCCACTGATGCACTAGAATAAGGGTCAGCAAACTATGGTCCACAGGTCCAATCTAATTTGATGCCTGTTTTTGTAAATAAGGTTTTACTGGAGCACAGCTACAGCCATTCATTTATATATTGTCTATGTAGACATCGCAAAGAGAGAGACATTTACTTATTGTCTAGGTAGTTAAGACAGAGACCGTATGATCCACAAAGACTAATACAGGCATACCTACAATTCACTGTGAGTTTGGTTCCAGATCACAGAAATAAGGTGAGCATTACAATAAAGCTACTTATCTTTTTTGCTGGTGGAGGGTCTTCAATTAGCAAAAAAAGCAAAATCTGTTTAGTGCAATAAAGCAAAGCACAAAAAAAACAAGGTATGCCTATACTGACTATCTGGCCCTTTACAGAAAAAGTCTGCCGACCTTATTCCAGAAGACTTTCAATTTTATTCCAAGGAATACTTAGAAACCAGAATGGAAGATGGCTATGGTTCCTAAAACAAAATAACATTCTCTTTCCCCTTCCCTCCATTCCTTTCTTTTCTTGGAAAAATCACTCCTGTCTTCCCAACCTTCACACTCCCTCTAAAATCTGTAGCATTCTTCTGAAATCAAAAAACAAATGTTTTGATGACGGTACTTGTTAAAAACTTCCCAAAGGTGGTAGAAAAGCTGGAGGATGACAGAGTGAAGAACAGGGTGGGTACCACTTCACCACTCTCCTATCACAGGCATACCTCATTTTATTGCGCTTCACTTTATTTGTACATCACAGATGTTGTGTTTTTAACCAACTGAAGACCCTTCACCAGCAAAAAAATTATGACCCACTTGATTGCAATGCTCTGGAACTGAACCCACAATGTCTCCAAGGTATCTGTCCTTTCTCACAAAAGTAAATAATGCTTTTACATCCCAAAGCAGAAGTATAAAAACGGCCTAAAATGCTCCACCTATGGCAGTCAAAAGAAATCTGCCTCAAATTACACCACATAAAATTCTTAAGAAAAAAAAAGAAAAACAGGATTAGAATGCAGTGCCTATATAGCACAGCTGATTATGATAAGTCTAAATGCATCCCAGGTACAGAGAGATTAAGTGATTCTTCAACAGTGAAAACAGTTCTTGACCTAAAATAAATAGTGCTCTCGAAGCTTCAGTCCCCAACTCTCTATTAGCTCCTCCAGAACACATATCCTACATGGTGGCCTTACAAATACATCACCCAGATCTCCCACTGCAAGGAGCACGACTGACTTACAATGTCAGGAGTCACTCCCTCAATCCACCACTGAAAATGCCCTGCTTCCCTGGCTGGCTACCAACAACTGAACACAGCTGCAGTATGGTTGCATGTCCATTCTAGCAGGACAAGGGATTCTGCTAATAGGCAACTTTGGCTTGAGGAACCCCCTCAACCTAAGCTTTCTTAAAACTGTGCTATACCCTGACTCTCCCTACCTGCTCCTCTTTCCATTCTCTCTATCTCTATTTCTCTTCACCTCCACAGACATTTTCCCCCACAAAGAAAGTCTCCAATTAACTTAATCCCATCATGGCATCTGCCATTCAGAGTTCCCAAGACCTCCTACCTGGTCTCTTGTCCTCTAGACCACTTACAGCTTGGACATGTTTTCTAACTGCCAGATAAAGTTTCTGAACATAACCTTTGTATAAATTTCCTACTGTTGCTGCAACAAATTTCCACAAATAGTGGCTTAAAGCAACATAAATTTATTAACTTACATTATGGAAGTCAGACACCAAAATGTGTCTAACTCAGCTAAAATCAAAGTGTTAGCAGGGCTGCATTCTTACCAGTAATTTTAGGAAAGAATCCATTTTCCTGCTTTTTCCAGCTTCTAGAGGCTGCCCACATTCCATCTTCAAAGCCAGCCAGCAATGGATGGGCAAGTCTCTCTCATCTCACAGAACTCTGTCACTGACTCTTCAGCCTCCCCCATTTAAGAGTCCTTTGTGATTGATTAATTAGGCCCACCTGGATAACCCAGATCATCACCGTATTTTAAGCTCAGCTGATTAGATACCTTGCCAAGTAATTTGTTCACAGGTTCTAAGGATATTCACAGGACCAGGATTTAGAAATCTTTAGGAGGCCATTATTCTACCTACTACAGCCTCCTAAACCATTCATAGTCCACCTCCCTCTTTTCCAATCTCATTTGAAGCCAGTTCAGGAACACCTACCAAACTCCAAGGAGTATTTCCCCCTTCAAAGAACCACGTATTTTCACATCTTTTTGTATTTACTCTGGTTACTCCTACTACTATGTCCTTGCCAATATTTTCTATCTGAAGAAATGCTTCTTTCAAGAACTGGCTTCACTTATGGCTACCACAACCACTGAACAGTTCAAGCATTACACAAAGGTATAAGGTAAGGCTCAGGAATGTGGCTGAAATCCAGCTCCACAAACCAAGCCTAAGGATGCAACCACAACAAGGAAGAGGAGTAGTATGCCAAGAAAACATGCTTTTTCTAATTCATCTGGCCAGAAAGGACACTGGACAGGATAACTCAACCTTTTTCCCCTAATTACACCACAGCAGTGGACATATTATTATTTATTCATTATTACATCATTTGTCAAAATGTATCACCTCACCCCACCTTCAAAAGAACACAGTCATGAATTATTTTTCCACCTATTTTTACTTAGGCCTTAATAAGTATCTGTCAATTGTTTTCAAAATGTTTCTGAATAAAATTGCTCAGTATTTCACTAGTGAGGCTACTGAGCACCACCTGTGTACTGCAGCAGTGTAATAAAAGTTTTATGAACAAATGCTACCATCTGAGGAGCCATACGGTGAGGGTCTGCCCCTTAGTTACACAGAGAACAACAAATCTGCTTTGATGTAATCTAGTATTACTAGACCTGGCAATTGATTTCACACCTCATGTATTTATTGACAAAGTCTTAAAATATATCTAAGATTCAAAAAAATAAAACAGCAATAATTGGGGAGGGGGAGGAATTACTCCTTCAACTTAATGAAAAGATTGAGATTTAAACATTTGTGCACTGCAACACAGTAAAGTGTAGTGGTTTGGAGCTCCGGTGTCGGACCTAGCCTACCTGGGTTAGAACTTTTCTCCTACTAGCTTTTTCACTTACCATTTAACTTTGCTGTGCCTTAAAGTTTCCTACCTATATAATGTAAACAATCTCATATGGTTGTTGAATACATGGCAAGTCAACACATATAAAAGCTTGGTAAATGTCAGCAATGTAAAATAAGAGACCAAAAAGAATGGACCAATGTTATCAACTAGAATAAAGTCATGTGGAAAAGGTCATTGTGCACCAAACAACATCTCAACACTAAGTACCTACTCAAGGACAAGCACTGTGCATCTAGTCTCTGGGGAGAAGCAGTGTACCAATGGCTTCTGACCTTTTTTTATGGTTTATGGTTTAGTGGGAGGATTAACAAAGAAGTTAAACAAAGAAGCAAATCATCACAGCCTAGTCATAAATGCTATAATAAAGGTGTATACAAAATGCTACAGATGTACAGCAGCCCTCACTCTACCTAGGGAAGAGAGGAAGAGAAATTTAAATCTTGAAGGACAAGTCCCTAGGATGTAAGAATGAAGATGCTCACTGCAGTGAGAACATCAAGTACCAGAATGAGAAGCTTCGAGGAGCATGGACAAATCACCAAACTGCAAGCTGTTCTTTCATGTATGCCTATCACAGACTGCTTGGTTTACATACATTATCTCCTTTGAGCCTTTTGACACTCCGGGTGGTTAATCATCTCTGTCGAATGAAGAAACTGAGACTCAGGAACATTAGTGAGTCAATACTCAAATTGAGTGATATTTAAGCCAGGTCCACCTGACCGCAAATAACTTACCTTTTCATTGGACTAGAGCATGTTGACACATTAAAGTATTTAGCCATTTTCCTGAAAGTAACTGTGCCAAGGAA
Source organism: Macroglossus sobrinus (assembly GCA_004027375.1). NCBI lineage: Eukaryota > Metazoa > Chordata > Mammalia > Chiroptera > Pteropodidae > Macroglossus > Macroglossus sobrinus. The sequence continues at coordinate 147,507 of PVKZ01002945.1, forward strand.
ATGTTTTAATTAGGAGTTAAGCTACTCCTGATATTTTCATCTTGGAAAGACTCATCCTAGCAGCAATATGGAGGATAGATTAGAGGGGAATAAGACCTAAGGGCCAAATTCCACCAGCCAACTGTTTTAGTAACTGAAGTTTTGCTAGAACATAACTAGTAGATGTATTTGCTAGAACAAATAGATGTATTTGTTTAAATATTTCCATGTCAGCTTTTCCGTTAAAATGTCAAAGTAGTTCCACACTTCTGACCTGCAAAGCTGAAAGTTTACCATCTGATCCATTACAACAAAAAAGGCTGCTGACCTGTATTATAAGCAATAGCTACCAGAGTAATCCAGGCAAAAGGTTATGGGGCCTGAATTAAGACAGAGCAGTAGGGATGGAGAAGCATTTGAAAATTCAACAAGCAGAACAGATCACCAGTGTGACTGATTAGATGTAAGAGCGGTAAGAGGGAAGTCTCTAGAATTATTCTTAGGCTTCTAGCTCATCAGTCTGCTTAAATGGTGTGCTAGGATGTGGTAAGTTATAGAAAAGTCCCCAAATATGTCCATATCCTAACCCCCGGAACTGTGATTGTTACTTTACATGGGAAAGTGACTTTGTACATGTGATTAATAATCTTGAGATGGGAAGATTATCCTCAATTATCTGGGTGGGCCCCAAATGCGATCAAAAGTGTACTTACCTAAAAAAAAAAAAAAAAAAAAAAAGGCAGACGTAGATTTGACACAGAAAAGAAGAAGGCAATGTGTCCAAGGAAGCAGAGATTGATTAATGCAGCCACAAGCCAAGGAATCCTAACAGCCACCAGAAGCTAGAAGAGGCAAGAAACAGATTTTGCCCTACAGCCTCCAGAGGGAGTGTGGCCCTGCTGATACCCTGATTTCAGCCCAGTGAAACTGATTTCAAACTTCTGGCTTCCAGATCTGTAAGAAAATAAATTTCTGTTGTTTTAAACCCCAGAGTTTGTGGTAATTTGTTACAATGGCAATAGGAAACTAAGACAAAAAAATTGTGAATTTAAAAGAAAAAAGACAATAAGCTCAGTTTTGGACTTGTAGCATTTAAGGTATCCTGTGACATAGGCAGACATCCAGCACAGGCAGAAAAAAAGAATATGAATTTGAAGAGCTCTGTGCAGAATATAGGAAGGAATCACTGGTCCACAAGAATAAACCTTGGGATTATGCCAGGGAAGAAAGCATAATGAAAAGAAGGGCTGAGGCTATACCCCTTAACAATTCTAGTCTCTAATGAAAAGTCAAAATTTTAATCTAATAATAATTTATTTTTCAATGCCTTTTGAGGTACTGTGTGTATATAAATATATGTATATTTATACACACACACACACAGCCATAGTAGTAATAATATAGCAACTAATATATGAAATATTTATGTGTCAGGGATTGCGTAGAATGCTTTACATGCATTCTTACAAACTTCCCACAACAATTTATAAAATAGATATTATCATGCCTTTTAAAGACCAAAAAAAAAAAAAAAAGGGGGGGGGGAAGCCAACAACAAGTTAACTTGCCCAAAGTCACTCATCTGGTGAGCAAAGCCAAGATTAGATCATCATCATCTTAACTCAAAAGCCCAAAACAAACTCTATGCTCTATTTTACCTCACTGTTGTTCTAAGGGATTAAAGGAAAGCTATACCAGCATAACACATGGTAACTCGAATTCCAGAAATAACCCATAAATTAAATCCCTGATTATACTGCACTACATGGGGCAATCACTAAGAGGCTGATTAAGGTGGGTGAAGGTCAACAGACATACGAATTAGGGGAAGGAAGAAGGGTACTGACAGCCCCAAGAAGCCTGAAGGGAAAAGAGGTCAAGAAATCAAAATGGTAAGTACAAGGAAACTCATCTAGAAACATCAGCTACAATGTGGGATGATAGGTACCAGAAATGGACCAAGAGTCCAGTTTTTCTATGCCAGTTCTTGGATGGGCACAGGAAGAAAGATGGATGATGTTGAGGAATGCAAGTATGACTTAAAGGTTAAAAGCAAAGGCTTTGGAATCAGAAAGACATGAGTCTAGGGTCCAATTCCACACCATCCAAGCCTAAGAGCTTAAAACAAGTTCTTACTCTCTTAGAACCTCAGGTTCTCATCTGTAAAATGCGAATAAGACCCTACCTCAGATCAAACCAAATAATGCCAGCACATGGTGAGTAGCTTAAAATGTAGGTTTCATTAATATCGTTATCATTAGTATTATTATGTATATTACTGTACTATTACAGCATTAATCTTCCTACCCTTAAGTACCACTAAATTTCCATCACTTTATCAGGAACAGTGTGGTGAGCAGAAGAGCAGTCAGAAGGCCAAGGTTGTGGCACCGGCGACCACCTGTAGGGCCTCAACAGAGCCCCCAATGGCACCTCTCACCTCACTCCCTTCTTCAGTCTAGTGTACAAACGGCAGACTCCCCAGGTCCGATCTCCAGTGACTGATCAGTCCCCTTCCCTCTGCAGCCTATCGCCGTAGTGAGCCGTAACCTCGCTGCCGACCCACCCACGCGCATAAGCCACGGCCTGCGTCCCCTCCCCAGGGCCCGCCTCACCTTCTCGTAGTTCTGCAGGAGGCGACTGATAACTTCGCGCTCGACCTGCCACTCGGGCTTCTTCAGCTGCTTCCTCAACTGCTTCTTTTGGCTCTGCTTATGGCTGTGTTTCTTCTTCCAGCGATTAAAGCTCCGCACCGGATCGGGCCGGGCTCCCGGACTTGGAGAGTCGTTAGTTTTGCCCATCGCGGCGGCGGCGACGGCGACAGCCCAGAGAGCCCCAGACACGAGACGATTCACGCCAGGCGGAGGAACTACTCCGGGAGTACGCGGAACCAGCGTGGGGAGAAAGGACAACAGCGCATGCGCAAAACCAGAAACCCGCCCCCGAGCTTTTGAACCTGAGACACGAGCCAATGACGGCTGGGAAATGCGGGCAGTGATTGGTGATTTGGATTCCGCAGGGCGTAGCAGGCCGTCCCAGCTACACGGGGCGGAGCGATCTGAGGAAGAGGGCGGGGTTGAGTGGCTACAGAGCACTTCAACCCTTTAAATGGGTGCGTGCGCGCTGCTTGCTGTTACCATGGTGACGTCAGAACTAGTTAGCACAAGGGCTGTTCACAAAGCTTCTACCGGGCTAAACAGGATTTGTAAATGTACCTGGTAACTACCACTACAAAAAAAAAAGGCAAAACTTCAGTGGGGATAGGGTCTGTACTAAAATTTAGGGGGGAAAATGTAATGTTAGTGCCTCATGCATTGATATCCAATTTAATATTATGCGTCAGTTTCTATTGTAAATTTTTACATAGTTGTGGTTGTTCATCATAATTCTTCAAATTACCTCTGAAACTTTGAAAAGACTATTATATTCTTTCAGTACTTTAAAACTTTTTTTTAAAGATTATCTTCTTTGAGGAGACAGAAAAGCAATGATATCCCAGTAATGACGAGTGCAATTGCCACCCAGATCTCGGTTTGTAAATACCATTTTTTTAATCAAATGAACCAGAGCTCTTTGAAAAAATAACTAATTCCAGGGAGGGCAGAGAAAATACAGGATGAGCCTGGAATGTCTTGATGTGCCAGAAAAAGAAAAAAGAGCCCAAATAATCATGAGAATGGAGGGCCTAAGTCTATTTATTGACCTAGGTGATAGTTACAACAATGTTTGCTTCCTTAGGCTCTCTACCCCTTTTATGTAGTTTTCTATAGGTTTGGTTTTTTTTAATAAAAATGGTTTAAAATTAAAATGTTCACACCAACTGCCAGAAGGGAGGGAGGTTGGGGAGCCGGAGGAAAGTGGTAAAGCGTTAAAGAAGTGCAAATTAGTAGTTGATAGGTGGTCACAGTGATAGAGAGTACAGCATAAGGAATGTAGTTAGCAGTAAGGTAATAGCTATGTGTAGACAGAACAGTGATAACAGAGGGGATTGTTTTATAAACTATATAAATATCTAACCAATGTACTGTATACTCAAAACTATAATAAAATGAAATAAAATAAAAAGAAATAAAACACCTAAGGTAAAAAAAAATGTCCACACCAAAAGAGTCATGCCAAATTAGAACTGAGAAAAGACATTTAAACATAAGTGTTGTCAAAAGTATACCTTTGGCTAGCATCTAATCTTTAGATAACTTATCTTTTTAAATAACAACAATTTATTAAAAAAAAAAAAACATTGCTTACCGCCTCTAATTGAGCAGGATAGCCTCAACTGGACTTTCACATCATATAGTTTATAATTATTTCAAAATTAAGTAAATATTTGTTTCAGTGACTTCTGTGTATCAATGAAATAAAAGGTAGTTTACAGTTCTTGAATGATATAAACTTTTCAATAGAGTAAAAAAAGATTCTTACTATATTTTTTCACCATTAAATTTAAAGAATATACAACAGATATGGAATGATCTAGAATTACTTTTTGAGAATCTTCCTGTCAAAAGTGTTTTCATACATAATATTGTGGCACTGTCATGTCTTAGACTTTCCAATTATTAATAATAATAATATAGAAACTTCAGTCTGTTTCTGTTTCTAATAATATTGTCATATTATTAGTTTTAGACCTAAGTTTCCCAGATATCAATCTATAGACAAGAAAGTACTTTTGTTTCTTGAGGAGAGATCGTTTTCAACTTGCCATAACATCTTCACCTCAAGCTGTAGCATTTACATTACTTTTTTTTCACTGTCACAATATTTACCCTACTACCAGAAGATTTTAGGCATTTTTAATTTGGTCTTCAGTGAATCTTTTATTGCTTTTGCCTTTGCAGAGAAGTAAATGAACATATGGTGGTCAACATGTTATCATTAAGTAATGAGAGAAGGGGTACATCTTCTCAAATCACAAAGATTTCTCCCCTTCTCATTATTTTGGTTTCTGTTCCATATTTATAAGTAGTCTAGTAAATACACAATCAGTCAGATTGTTCCCCAGCTATGTCATTTGCTGAGTAAAATCTATATTCACTAATGGAAGTATAGGATTTCAGAAATCCACAAATCTTGCAATAATTGTTATCTGTTCTGCATGAGAATTATAACTAAAATAATTGACCAATATTTAGCATATTTTGCCTTGTTCAAATGGTTCAAATTATATCATTCAATGCATCTACAATTGAGTTAATTATTTGGTTTTATATTATAACCTCTAAATATCGTCATTACTTCACAACACCCATATTTATATATATTTTACTTTTCAAATCAGATTTCAGTTTTGAATAGTTAACATTTTGCTGATGTGCTTTTTCATCTCTATAGTTTCTAAGAATATATGTAAATGCCAGTCTTTGCATTCATTTGTATTCTAAATTTACTTTTTTTATTCATTGACAGTTTTTAATAAAAACAGAATTCTTCAAGGCACAATAATATGTCAGAATCTAGTAATTTTTTACTGTTTGAAAGAGTTTGTATTAAAAAAGTAGTCTCCAAAATTCTACCTGTGCTGCTTATTTTTTAAAATATTTTGTATATGGTAAACAGTTTGCAAAAAGAATGATCTATTATTTAATATCCAAGCTACATGGCCATGTACCTGAATTGGGAGAAAATACAAGTGATACAAATGTATATTCAATTTTTCTTCTCTTTCTATTTTTATTTAAATTCATCTGTTATGGTTGACATGAAAGTAAGTAAATACCCATCCTGCTTTCATCTCTACATTTTGATGAAATTGCTATCTTTTTTTCAGTATTCTCTATATTTTCTCCAGAAAAAATACATTTGGTTATCCAAGTATTATTTTATTTCCCTCTGTAATGGATTCATGTTTTTGTTTTCTGATTCTATTAAATTTTAAAATTATTTTTCTAATGTCTAGGAATAAGTTACATAATACCTTAGTATTTTATCTCAAATTAGTAGTTGATAGGTGGTCACAGGAATGGGGAACATGGCATAAGGAATGCAGTTAACATTAATATAATAACTAGGTGAAGAGCCAGAGGAAAAAAGAGAAATTAGGGCCATCATTTTATAAACTATATAAATGTCTAACCAATGTATTACTGTTGCCTTAATGATATTCCATAAGAACAAGAAAACAAGTGCCCTTATATAATTACCTAGAAATTGCTAAATTATTTTGCTATAATATGTACTTTTTGGACCTTATTTGTTTTGACTGGAGAATCAGAGGATTTGTTTTCTTTTTTTTTTTTTAACAAATCTAATAGTTTTACTAAGTTATATTTTAGAGTTAACTGTTACAGGTCAATTTTTCTCAGGCACACAAAGGATCTCTTCAATAATAGTTTTTTAAGTTTTTCCACTCTCTATACTGTAACTGCCTCTTTACATTGTTACTGAAATTAAATACTGTTTAATTTCAAGGGAGTTCCACAAGATCTGAACAACTTGACCTAAAGAAGCTAAAGGACTTATCCAAGTCCTTGTGTCATGCAAAAATAGAAAATGGTTTTTGTAAATCGATTCAATTATATGTTGACTTGTTATTGGAAAAGAAACTAATAATACAACAAAGCATATGTTTGTTTAAATACTGAAATCCCTTTTTTGTTTCTTTATCACTTAGTCTGAAGTCATTTTTAGGATACAGTAGTACCAGCTTCTTTTACTCATATTCTCTAAAACTTGACTGGGCCAACATGCAGCCACTTTAATCCCAAAATGTAACCTCTCTAAAACTTTCAAGACCAACAAATAATATTTTCCCAATTGGCTAGTACACATGAACTAGAAGGCCAAGAGGTTTAGCCTACCACAGCTGTTGTGTTACTATTGCCGGGAGCCACGTATCGATTAGTTTGTCTATGCACGCCTTTGTTCACTCATTTATCTAATTTTTTGTGGATGCCTACAGTGTGCTGGTATTGTTAAACCTCAAGAATACAAAAACAAATAAGAAATTATCCTTGCCTCAGGGAGTTTATCATTTAGTATGGTAGCCTCTGAAGTTACCTGCATGAGAATCACATAGGAAGTTTTATAAAAATAATACTTTCTCTGCTTTACCCCAAAATATTCTGCTTCTGCAAGTATGAAACACAGACTAAGTAATACTGATATGATCAGCCAGATCAACTGGTATGCAGATTGCCTTTTAGGAACCCCTGGCTAGCTTATAATTAATCATAACAATGGAAGCTGATTATAATTAATTATATATTTTGAATTGGTTCCAGTTTAATGCCACTAAAATTAAACCATAATAAAACTATAAAAGATTAACATATGAAAAAGAAATAGTAATAAATACAGTTTTCATAACACCCTTGATTCATATTTGAGCCATAGATAATACTAAACCTAACAAAACCATCTCCATTCACTAAAATTATCAATAAAAATTACTGTGGCTCTCATGCATAAGGATTCCAATAAAACAGTCTACTAGTAAAAATATTACCCTAATTGTCTGAGATAAACTAAGTAAGCTTCTACCACTGTTTTCACTTAGTGAGGAATTGGAACTTCCAGATAGTTCTTTTTAGTTCATCATATACCAGCAGGTGGCAGCCTAGGATCACATTCTATCTTTCTCTAGTGGTTTAACCAAATTCAGCTTTAGTTTTTATACCCAAGTAATTGGTTTACTGGCAAGTTTATCTGCATTATAACATTGAGCTTTTAGGAAATTATTTACAATTAGCACTTCTCAAAATCTCTGGGATACTTTTGAATTCTTTCTCCCATCATGTTTTTCAATTAAAAGTAAGTGATTGCTAACATTTATTGAGCATCTAGTAATTGCTGTTGCCAGATTCATTACTAGATTCATCTGGTAATTGCTATGTGTTGCTAGATACGTTATCTATAACCAAAAGTAAAAAATAAATATCTAAGAGTCCATTCTGATGTGAACAAACGAACGAATGGATGAATGAATAATGGAGAATAGAAAACTCTCCCATGCAGAAGAATTTTAAATAATTTAGGTATATACTTACACTTAAGGGGATGGAACGTACTCTCTACTCCTTAAGTCTGGGCTGTGCATAGTGACTTTCTTCCAAAGAGTATAGTATGGAAAGGGAAAAAGAAGAGTAACTCTACAGTGAAGAAACCTGATAAATATCACTTCATCCAGGTGATCAATACTAACATCAACAGAGGTAAGTCACATTGATAAGTAGAAAACCTTGAAAATAACGTGATGAGAATGGGATTTATCCTTATGTTCTTCTTTTCCAAAACATATTGCTTCAGTTCAGTCATGAGGAAAATATCAGAAAAAAATACCAACCAAGGAACAGTCTACAAAATATTTGACCATTACTCCTCAAAACTGTCAAGGTCATCAAAATTATGGAAAGTCAGAGATAGTTACAGCCAAGAAGAACTTAAGAAGACATGAAAACTAATTGTAATGTGGTATCCTAGGTAGGATCCTGCAATAGGAAAAAACAAACAAACAAACAAACAAACAAACAGACGTCTACTAAAAAATTCTGAATAAAATATGGACTTTAGTTAATAATAGGGTATCAAAATTTTTTATTAACTGACAAATGTACCAGAAGATGTTATTAATAGGGGAAACTGAGTGTGGGGTATATAAGAATTCTGTGTGCTATATTCACAATAAATTTGTAATTAAAACTGTTCTAAAATTTAAATTTTATTTTAAAAGCATTTATCAAAATTTGTACATGCATCAGTAAATTTTCCTAAATACCTCGAGGTAATAATACCTTAATTGAACCTCTGAGACCAAATGTTTTTAATCTACACAGAAAAAGGACTCATTCTAGAAGCAAAGAAACATGCTAACATAAGTTTGCATGTCTGCATCATGAGTGTTTTTTGCTAGTCATCTGTAATACAAATAGAAACTATCATTAGTTATACAAATCAGATTTTAGTATCTAACTGCATACCAATGTCCTGATTTTAACCGTATAAGAGCTTAATTAGAACTAAAAATTATGGGCCTAATACTGTCTCGTGCCCATAAGTTTTTAAATGCTTTTAAACAAAAGATTTATTCCCCACCCCACCTATAAGAATTTAGCAAATGTCTATACATTCACAGATTTTTCTTTCTTTTTGCAGTTTACTTGTCAGGTTTTTTTTAATTTGTGATATAGTTGACATATTAACATTATATATTCGTTTCAGGTGTATAACACAATGCTTCAATATTTGTATACACAAAATTGCAAAATAATCATCGCAATAAGTCTAATTAGCAACCTTCACCATAGTTGCACATTTTTTCTTGTAATGAGCACTTTTAAGATCTACTCTTTTAGCAACTTCCAAATATACAATACTGTATTATTAACGCTAGTCACTATACCGTATATTACATCCCCAGGAATCTTATAACTAGAAGTTTGTACCTTCTGACCACCTTCACTCATGTCACCCAACCCCCATTCCCTGCCTCTGACAACCACCAATCTGTTTTCTCTACCCATAAGCTTGGTGAATTTTTTTGTTCTAAGTTTTTGATTTTTGTTTTAGATTCCATATGTAAGTGAGATATACTGTATTTATCTTTCTCTGTCTGATTCACTTAGCATAATGCCCTCAAGTTCCAACTCTGTTGCTGCAAATGTCAGGATATTCTATTGTGTAAGTATATACCACATTTTCTTTATCCGTGCTCCCATGTCTTAACTAATGTAAATAATGCTGCAATGAACGTGGGATTGCATAGTGCTTTTCCTTTAAATAAATACTCCCAAATATAAATGCTAGATCATATGGTAGTTCTATTTTAAATACTGTGTTCCATTGTGGCTGCTCCATAACTTTTTATTCCATTTTCACTATTTTCATGACTTACAGTAAAAAATTATAATTCCCAAAAATTTTCTTAATTTCCTCTTAATATGGTCAAATCACATGTCTGAATGATACTTTTCCCCCTAAGATTTAAGTTATTGAACTTTATTGGGCCATTAACAATGAGATTCCTGACCATCATGACACTGCACAACAGCATGAAACTGTTGGCTTTCCTCTTGCCTTCAAGGCAGTTGAAAGATGAAGACTCACTCTTGACTTTTATTTTCTGTTCTTCTAGAACAGGAGAAACGCTAGCTCTTGATAATCTAAACACCATTTGAAGTCCTGTTTGGGTCTGGAGGCTTACTGTAAAGTTCTAATGGTGGAATCAAGGATGACGAGTACTAACTCTTCAAGAGAAAGAGTCATCCTGAGAAAGAATGACATCTAAGAACTGTCATAGCAGCTCAAATTATGCAGCATCAAGTTATCTTGATAACTGACATGAAACTGATACCTTGAGCTGAGTTCTTATTCAGAGACCAGGACAAGATGTTTCTAGATATTGGGGACACTGCAACATTTGCAATAGACTTATGAAGGACCATTAAATGGATATCAATTCTGTTTGAAGTATATCTATAATGCAAAATATAAAAATACATATCCTACAATATTTTTCAAAAGGCTACTTTTTAAAATTCAAAGGCCATTTCCTTAATATATGCAATGAGTATGCGAAATGGCTCGCATCCAAGTGTACTTTCTCTATAAGCACAAGGAACAGTAGAAAAGCTTAGAGGAAGAGCAGGTTTCTGTCACAAGAAATTTAGGTCCAATACATTCTTGTTCCTAGAAGAGTCCAACAACAGGAAATAAGGGTTTACCCAAAGTGCTCTTCTAGAAATTAGAGTTCGATATAATTTCACGTGAAGATAATCTAAGTTTGAGTTCTGCTTTTTTTATTTAATGTTCATATGACCTTAGCTAAGCACTTAATTTCCCTGAGTCTCATAGAAACCCTAAAAACTACTTTTTGGGATTTACAACTAAATAAGGTGGTAGAAATCAGAGGTCAATCAACCAAATTAATCTCCTATGCAAGTCTAATGTGAGCCTTCTGAATATAATTTTAAAAAGAGTTTAAAGTGGCCAGGACATGGAAGCAACCAAAATGTCCTACGATAGATGATTGGTTAAAGAAGCTGTAGTACATATATACAATGGAATATTACTCAGCCATAAGAAGAGATGAAATACTGCCATTTATAACAATATGAATGGACCTTGAAATAATCATTCTAAGTGAAATAAGCCAGAAAAGGTTGAAAATCACATGATATTCCATATGTAGGATATAAACCTAAAAGCAACATATAAAAAGGATGAACAGAGACTCATGGACATGGACAATGGACTAGCAGTTACCAGGGGAGGGGGGAAGGGAGAAGGGGAAAATAAAAAGTAAATGTTAAAAAAAAAAGATTCGTTTAACTTACATGAGTGGATTTTTTTTTCTGGGATTTTGTTTTAGTTCTTTTTATATCACTACCACACTTTTTTTATTACTTTAACTTTGTAATATATTTTGAAATCAGTTTTTAAAAATACTTAGCATAATGCCTGGCACGTAGAAAAAAATAATAACTGTCATTGAATTAAAAAATTAAAACCAATATTTCAGGCTAATATAAAAGGATTCAGGGAAGAAATTTTTGTTATTTAAGTCTAGTTACAGTTCGAGCTGGTTGCCTTAGGAACTAAGGAAAGAGAGTTAACTAACCTAAGTGAGAAAATAGTTTTTTTGCATACGAAAAACACCCCATAACACAATCTTACTATACAAATGTAATTTCTCACCTTCAGCTAGTCTGGGTGGAAGAAGATAGATATAGATAGTGAATTACTCTTCATACTAAAGTAAGACAGAATTGAGTGTTTTTAGATAGAGCCCTGGATGTTATAGATTGGAAGAAAAAAAGAGAGACAGACAGACAGACAGACAGAGACAGAGGAAAAAAGGTCTTTTAGACTGAATGAGACAGATTGTGTTAGACCAGAGGCTAAGGAGAAGAATAGCCAATAAGAGATTAAATCCCAGTATTAAAGATGGCCAGGTGTCTTCATAACTGTGATGTCTAATAATTGCTCCCTTTCTGTGACCCTTCTAATTTGCAATAAAAATTTTCATAAGCAGGAGGAAAACAAGCATTACTTTTTTGATAGCAGGGAAAATGAGTTCATTTAAGCTACAAAGAGTTTCGTTTTGTTTTGAGAGGAAGATAATGTGAAAAGGCATCAAATTTCCTTTTATGAGACTGAGAATACAAAAGGAATGGGAAGCTGATGCTTCCATATATAATTGTTCCCCTTGCCCTCCAGACTATTTAGGGCCTTCTCTGGGGCCAAGGCAGCTGAGGACCTGAGTTTGAGTCACCCCATTTCATACACAAGATAAACAAGAGCTTACAAAGAACATGAAGCACTATAAACTAGACTTCTCCTTTGCTTCCTTTATCCTGGCTATGTCCTTGTTCTCCTACTCTGTCCCTTCTCCTCATCTCTCAAATATCTCTTCTCTGAAGTCTCTCTTAGAGGGAGGAGGAATACTGAGTAAAAAGGTAACAGTTAAAAACTCTTGGATAGTAGCCTTATACCTTGAACACAACTGTGTAGGCACCTCACAGCCTAAGGCCCATAAACTGAGTCAGACCAATACAAAAGTTACATAAATAATAGTTTTAACTGATAATGTTGGTATCTTGATTCACCCACTGCATCAATTCACTTGAATGTTAACAATTGATTTTTTTGCTAAAAACAGAAAAATAAAGACAAGCTTAAACATCTCATCAAATACAAGGTCTTTTAAATATTCACATGTAACAAAGGATTAAACAAATAGCAATCATACTTAAAGCCAGTGAATACAGGAGTCAAAGACCTTAGCATGAGGAAGAAAATGAAAATCGACAAGCTAAGAATAAATCTTGTCTTACTTCAAAGGTGTTGAAAACAAGAGAAATATGAATGATATTTAAAAGTAAAAGAAGCAACTTTGGAATTTCCATCTGTATATGATGAAACTTAAGATGTTGAAGATGAACCAGAAATGCTCACTTGGAAAGACAAACAAATAAACAACGAAATATAGACCATGGGAGAGCAAGAATCTAAGAAACTCAAAAAAGCTTCCCAGTTTTATGAAGCAAGAGATGCCATTATTTAAGAATGAAAGAACAAAAGGCAATGTAAGCTTCCCAAGATCATTTTAATTGATAAAGCCTTAGTAAGAAAGGACTCGGCATAAATACAAATATTTATGATTGGAAGCAAGATAATGTGTCCAATTTAGAAAGCCAGAAACTACCAAAACCTGCCTGGCAAACAGCAGAGCTGGAGTACAGATCCTATGCTTAATATTGTCAAAGATAAGGCATATTTGAGTTCATATTAGCCATGTAATGAATAGAATAACAACCTCTTTAAACTTTGGTTTTCCTCATCTCTAAAATGGGGATGAGGGTTCTAACACCTGGGGATTTTGTGAGGATTAAATGAGATAATGCCAAAATCCTCTTAGCATGTGCTTTGAATTAAAAGTATTTACCATTAGTTGCTGTCACTGCTGTTGGCTGTTATTACTACATCCTATCCTCTGAATAACAATGTTATTTTGTGATAAAGGTCTAATATCTGGGATAAACACAACAATTTTTTTAAAGTGTTTTAATCACTGCACTCTATACAGTGTGGTAAGTTACCTAACAAGATTTATTCTGTTGTGAAAATTACTTTTCTTTATTGATTGCATGTGTTGATCTTGTGTACAGTAACCCAGTTGAATACTCTTACTAGATTTTCTTTGAAGCTTTTATATGTTAATGTCAATCATTTTGTCTTTTCCTTTATAGTCCTATGTCTTCTTCCTTCTTGCCTAACTCTCAGCTTTCTTTCTTGCCTTCTTGATTTCCTTATCATGTTAGCTAAAACCTCCAGGAAAACTCAGAACAGGGAGGTGACAGCAGACATCCTCAAGAACATTACTGCTAACTAATTATATTGAATGGTTACATTCTGAAACAGAATTTTGAAGATTACCCAGGGAATCTAGACACAATATAAAATATTTCCATGTAAATATGTTTACCTTTATAAACAATTGACTTACTGATGAACTTTTGGACATAATCTCTTAGTAAATTAAGAATAGCATCTTTAATAAATTGGTAATGTAATACATTAAATGTTGCTGTGGAATTTCCTAGAGCTAGAATTAATTCCAGATTTAGCAACTGAATGAATGTAAATTTATGATAATTTCTTGTTCCTACGTTTTAGTTATCATCTTATCAAGTGAAAAATATGAATATCTAATCATACCTTCATACATTATTAAAATATTTGAAGTAATATATATTTAGACTAGCAAAGAAAGAGAAGGCTTCCCACTAGGTAATTTAAACAGATATGATAGTCTCAAAAAAAATAGTGAGTAAATTAAAAGCATTTCTTGCTTGGTCATCAATATATATGTGCAGTGCTTCTGCCAGACCATTTAGCTGGTAAAGACTCAGAGCACAAACACAAATTGTTCCTGGTAGAAACAAGCCAGTTTGTTAGTTTGGAAGCTGGCATACTGACTTGGAAACAAAAAATAATTTCAAAATTTTATCAGCAACAAAAATCCAGTGTGGAATAAAATATCCTAAGTACTCAGAAGGAGATGTGGGAGTAATGCTTTATTTAAAATTCTATTTGTATTTTATATTATTGTCAAATTCCATCTTGAAATTAATGACAAGATCACTAGCATCGTTGCAGTCATCAAAGAGAATAATACAGTAGCAAAGGAGGAAATAGTTTTGGAAGTATTTGGTTTTTAAACAAACAGATATTTACTACTCCAAAGCCATTACACAGCTATGCATAGTTCATTGTTAACAAAGTAGGCAGTGCATGCCTATAAACATTCAGCTGGGGTTTTCCAAGCATCTTATTCATGATATTTACCATTTAAATGATTATGGTGCTCTTTAAAATCAGGCATGGGGATCAAAATATCCCTTGGGTATTCATGTAATGGTTTATAATTTAAAGAGTTTTTCATTTTTTGCATCCTTGATTTTGTGCACTAGACTCCGCCCTTATATTCTTCTGTCCAAATCTGAACCATCATCTAAAACACACTGCAAATGATTTCTTCATCAAGGTCACAGCAATCCTCCTTGCACTCAATTCCTACATTTAATCACTATTTGTTTAATAAATGGATGAATTACTTTGATTATTATTTGGCATCTCTATAAGGTCATACAATGTTCATTTCCTTTCCCTGTGTTTTTTATCCTTTTCAAATGTTCAAAGCTTTGTTTTATTCCTTTCAATATTTCTCATTACTAAACACAATAGGAGCTCAGTAAATTTGATCATGAAAGATTTCTTATGGTTTCAGTATATAGCAATTATTCATTCGATGTAAATAAGCTGTAATTAGATGCTTTGTGGAGTCTTACTGAACTTTTATTGGTTTAATACCTGCATTTTAATAAGCAGACATAACATTCAGAATTAGGAATGTATTCTGGCTTCTTTGAATCTATATAAAAATCGTTAGGTGAAGAAAAGAGTTTTTTGGCTTAGCCTACTTATTGTTATAATCATAAATAAATCTTGACTTTGTTGAAGCTCATTAACTCAGTGAATGATATGTCATATTTCATGTTTCTATGATATTGTTCAAATACCCAAGCTGTCATATTTGCAAAGCTAATGTAAAGTGGTCTGGTTGACAGTTTGGGACACATATAGTGTACAAGCATCCTCAACAGCATCAGGAACTCTGTTTTTGCTATTAGTTTTATTATCATGAAAGTAGCCACTGAAAATAACACTGCTCTGTCTCTGACCTAACTATCCTGAACAAGCCCAATCCTGTCTGATCTCAGAAGCTAAGTAGGGTGGGGCCTGGTCAGTACTTGGATGGGAGACAACCTAGGAAGACTAGTACTTGGATGGGAGACCACCAAGGAAAACCAGGTGCCGTAGGCATAAAAATAAAAAATTGGAAATTGCCATTAGTATGCAAAATATTGCAAAGTATTTTCCTTAAAACAAGTGCAAAACAGAATAAAACACTGAAATAAGCTAAACTTGGGAGTATCGTACTTGGCTAAACACATAAGCAAACTGGGCAATTTGATGATGATCATCAGCTTCCATTTTAATGGCTAACTCAGAAAATTTGACAGTTATAATCTTGTCATACCTAGTTTATCAGTTTCAAAATACATGAAGTGAAAATTTGATGAATCCACAAGCAAAATGGGAAATTTTTAATATAACACATCGATAATTTATATGTCAAATAGAAAATGAGATTAATAAATACATAGATTTGAACAACATAATAAGAAATTTAACCTAAATATATGCATAGAACATTCTACACAACAATTGAACAATATTCATTCTTTTCAAGCACAGAAAGAGCACTTACGGATACTGAAGACATATTAATCACAATAAATTTCAAATTATGGTTAAACCTTAGATAAACCTATAATGATTCATTTATGTGTCTGAGCTGAGGGATGCCCAGGGAGCTGGTGAAACATTATTTTTGGTGCACTTGTAAGGGTGTTTCCAGGAGAGATTAGCATTTAGTGAGTATATTGAAGAAGATGGCTCTCATCACTGCAAGTAGGCATCATCCAATCTATTGAGAGCCCAAATAGAACTTAAAGGCAGAGAAAGGGCAAATTTACTCTCTGCTTGAACTGGGACATCCGTCTGCTGCCCATGGACATCAGTGTTCCTAGTTCTCAGGCTTTTGGACTCGACCTAGGACTTATACTATTTCCACTAAGTTCTGAAGTCTTCAGGTTTAAACTAGAATTATACCACTGGCTTTCCTGGGCCTCCAAGAGTGGGATCACTTAGCCGCAATAACTGTGTGAGCTAATTCCTCATAAAAATCTCTTTCACTATATCTTTGTATATCCTATTTGTTCTGTTTCTGTGGAGAAGTCTGACTAAAACAAAACCTAAGGGCAGAACGAGAGCCTCTGTCTCCTGCAACTCTGCCTTTTTATTTGGGAGATCTCTGTGCAGAGCCTTTTTTTTTTTTTTTATCAACTTGGGCCAATCCAATACAGTGAAGAAGGCAGAGGCTTATAGACAGACAGAAGGAGCATTTAATTGACACATGTGAGCCTCCCTTAGTGCTTGCGTGACCAATGGAACTGTCATGGGGCTCTCCATAATTAGACAGGTGATTCCATGACAACGCCAGAGATAGGAAGAATCAGGGGCCTGGTAAATGACTTGGAAATCCAGCCTGCGAGAACTGAGAGGATATCAAATAAGCAAGGGGAGAAGGCTGAATCTAAAAAGTAAATCATGGGTACACTATGACTCCAGCCTGGAATGCTGGCAGGATAAGGCATAGAACATTAAGCCTAAAAATCTCATTCCCTGCAGTTTGGATGTCACATGAGCCATTCGCCTTGCTCCACTGCAGATTTAGGGAAGAAAAGGAAGGTGACAGGCTTTTTAAAAGACTGAACATTTTTAGCCAATAAGAGCTTAACGGACCATTTAATTATAGAATTAGAATAAGTTTAAACAGGATCAGACATTTAGGGAATTAGTGTCTAATAACCTGTGAGTGGGGCCTGAGAACAATGACCAGATTAGTTATAGGCAAAATAACCTGTTTGTGTGCATTTGAGCTGCTACAACTGTAATTATGTAATATTCTTTGGTTTTATATTTTTATTTCATTTTGCTTTTCTGATTATGAAAAGAACATAGAAAGATTAGAAAGTCCAGAAAAGAATGAAGGGGAAAAAGTATCCATAATTTTACCTATAATGATAGGTAACTACTATAAACATTTTGACAAATATTTTAAATTTTTTTGTATTCATTAATAAAACATTTAGTTTTATAAAGTGTGTGGGTTTTGTATCTGATTTTTCTTACTTGAGTGTTTTACAGTGTCATTAAAATTTCTTAATCTCAATGGCTTCACAAATTATATTAGATAGATATATAAAAAATAACCAAGTATATTTTGATTGTTTTTTTTTCTTTGACAACATTAAAAATAACATCTCAGTGAAGTGGTTTGAATATTAAACTATGTCTGTATTTTGCTTTATGTCCTTATGAAAGGTTCCTAAGGGATATATCGCATGAATTGATGTGAATATTTTTAAAGCCCTTAAAATATGCAGCTAGATTTCTTCCCAGATGAATTTTTTTTTAAATTTATGATCACATAAACAAAGTCCTTTTATTCTTAACATCTAAAGATCTATTTATAATGTGATCACTTTAGTAACACAGTGTCTCTTGGAGATTGGACAATTATAACTTAAAAACTTATAAACATTTTCTACCTTCTGTGTGAAAAATTGAATTTGCCTTTAGAACATGGTATTCCTTTGTTCTAGCAGGTAATAATCGTGTGGCCTGCAGGAGGCCTGGATGCTAAATTGAGAGTTCAGACATCTTCCACTGAGGTCCCAAATGATGCCTTAGCAGAGGATGTGTGGAGGTGGGTCTGAGACCTAGTTCACATGGAAGACTGAGAGAGCTCCTGCCAGTGAGACCTGAAGGGAAATGGAATCACTAAAGGATGATAAGTCAACACTCCCTGGGAGGCAAAGCTGAGACAGTTAGCTATAAGTTTACCACCCAAGAACTTCAACCTACTTGATCTCAGAACCACGTTTGTCAAAGCATCTTATAGGTCAATGTGTGTTACAAAAAGCACCCATCAGTAAATATTGTACCATAGAATATGCAAACTTGAAACTCCAGAAATGCAAAGAGCAGGGTTTACATGAGATAAAATAAAATCAGAAAGGGCTATTCAAACTCAAAGAACAGAGAAAAATGTATGCCTGTGTTTTATACATTAACCAAGACATTATTTACAAAAAGGAAGTTCCTTATTTTAAGTACAGGAAAAAGGATGGCTGAATTGATCTGATGTTGATAATTTTCAGAAAGAAAGTGTTGGAAAGACAGGGGAAGGAAGGGTGTGATTGCAAGAGTAGTTAAAATAATGTACCAAGAAGGTGAGGCTAGATTGAGAAGTGAAGCTGGGTGGAGGGTGCAGGATAGAGGGGCCCAGGGCAGGCCGCCCCTAGGTATCCCACAATGATATATCTATTACTTTGAAGTTACTTAAAGAATTGCCAGAGCAAGACAAAATCCCTGACCTCTCTGTTCTCCTAAAAGCAGAGATGAATCTCCCACATGATAGGTGCACTCCCTGCTCCTGAGAGCTGAGAGACAACCTTATCACATGAGTCAAAAGAATTCAGGGTGGAAACCTTGTATAAATAAACCTGATAAGTCTTAACTAATTTACTACCCAAGCCCAAACTTTGTTCTGATTCCTCATTAACAAATTCC
Organism: Macroglossus sobrinus; assembly: GCA_004027375.1. Taxonomy (NCBI): domain Eukaryota; kingdom Metazoa; phylum Chordata; class Mammalia; order Chiroptera; family Pteropodidae; genus Macroglossus; species Macroglossus sobrinus. The sequence continues at coordinate 166,689 of PVKZ01002945.1, forward strand.
TAAACATTGATTAGATTCTTTTCTAATGAACACTAACTTTCTTTGTCCTGTCAATTTCTGACAAATTTATTATTTCTTTGTCTAAAAAGTATAAAAAATATGCCTGGCTTGATCATTTCTTTGAGCTTCATTTTATGATTTGAGCATCACATTGCAATTCTCTTGTGCACACATATTAAATTGGTTTTTCTCCGGTTACTCTAGTCTTGTGTAGACTTTAATATCTTATTATGAGTCCAGCCATACGAATTACAGAAGGATGAAAAGAGAAGAATTCTTCCCCTCCTCAACAAGAGTTACACAAACTTGCTTAAAAAGGAAGATTTGAGGAAGAGAGATGTATGTAAAGTTGATGAAGAGAAATAGAAGAAAATGTGGGGTTGGGAAGGTGGAAAGACAAAAACTAGGGATAGAGAGAGATTGGAGTTAAGATCCTGGAAGTGATAACATTTAAGGTCCACAAATATTGGAGTTCCTAATAACTCTCAAGCACTGTGTTTGGCACTGGGGATTAAAATACCTAAAAATAAGACTCAATCTCTGAACTTGAGTCTTTGTTAGTACAAGGGAGAAGCCAGACTAGTAAACTGATCATTTCAATCCAAGAAGCAGGCATAAGCACAGAGTAACATAGGGATAGAAACACTTACTGATATACAGGAGTAGGAGAAGTCAGAAGCTCACAGAGAGTGGATCAGACAGGGTTTACTATAAAACTAGAAATCAGATACAGAAGGAACTACATGAGGAAAAGGTCCCAACTTCCTTCAGTTCCATTGCACCCCTGTTAACTTCTTTGCTCCCTTGAGACTTCTACTTCCACTGCATGAGTATCTCCCGCCCCCTGGATGATGCTGGCATAGAGGGATTCTTCACAGCTTTTTCTCTCACATCTACAAGGTCATCACTCTTGTTTCCAGTCGAAAGTATCCATCAATTTGATCTCATCTCTGCTTCCTGCCCACCATTTGGAGCTTCTTTTTTCCTGTTTCACTTTCATCCGGGCTTCAAACTTTTCCTAGAGGTCCCAGCTGTGCCAGTGTCTCACAACACCAGGGAAAATAGGTCAGGCAGTAAATGTATGGTAGATAAGCAGCAAGCTGCTTAACCTTCAGGAAGTGATAAAAACTGGAGGAGGCAGGGCTCTGTGTTTCAGAAAGTCCACTTCACCTACAGTGTGAAGAACGGATTCAAGGTGAGCAAGACCATAAGTAGGGACATGGCTAGCAGGTTACTGAATTTAAAAAACTAGACATGAGATGACAAGGATATGAACAAAGAGAGAGGCTTTCAAGGAAAATATCTTGGAGATAAAAATTGACAATCTTGGAAATGGATTTCATATGGGATTTGAGGAAAAATTAAGGATAAAGTCAGGGTTCCATTTTGAGTTACTGGGCAAAATGATACTATCACCAAAAATTGAAAACACTAAGAAAAAGTTTTGTGGATAATGACCATAAATTCAGTCTTGGTTACATTGAAACAAGGGTGTCCATGGGCTTTGTCTAGAGGTCAATGGTTACAACTATCTAAAGTTAAAGAATTTGGAAGCCATCATAGAGCAAATGAGGTTGTCAAAGGAGGGCACACAGAGAAGAGCTGTTGGAGAAAGACATCCTTAGGGAAAATTAACATTAAGAGATATGCATAGGTACCAGTTTTAGTCTACAAATTCAAATATGCATGAAATATGTGACAGGCTAATATTTTGAGATACCTGCCCTATCTTTCGTTTCTTCTACTCCAATCTCTTCTCCTGTTATGGGTAACAAGAGCATTCTACATTTACCATCTACATGAAAAACGCTCTTACTTACCTCTCTAATCTCATAGAAAGAGATTAGAGAGGTGGGTAAGAGGGCTCAGGTTCCTGTGCCCCTCCCTAGGCTGAGTAGGATCAATGACCCCCTGCTAGGCTGCAGGGATCTGAGTTTAATGAAGTCTGGGCTTACTTTCCCAGAGAAAGAGTAGCCAATTTATTCCTGGAACAGACATTGACTTAGCACTTCCAGGCATGAATTCTCTAAAAAATATTTGTTCATTTAACTGCTAAACTGATAAACATTGTGCTGGTTCAGCTCAGAGGACATAGCGACAATATCTTTTCATGAATAACTATTCCCAACTCTCTTGCTTGCAATGAGACCCTGAACAATGAACATCTATATCCCTTGGACCAAATCCAGCCCATCTCCATTTTGTAGGGCTCACAATCTAAGAAAGGTTTTTACATATTTTAGTGTTCAAAAAAATCAAAGAATAATATTTTATGACATGTGAATATTACATGAAATCCAAGTTTCAGTGTCCATAAATAAAGTTTTAGCACACAGTCCTGCTTGTCTGTTCATGTGTTGTCTATAGCTGCATTCATGCTACAAAGACAGAGCTGAGTAATTATAATAGAGACCATATGGCCCACTAAGCCAAAAATATTTATTATCTGGCCCTTTATTTAAAAAGTTTGCTCACTCCGGTCTATATGTTTATTATCATTTTCCTTCTTTTGGAAAAATATGCCTACTAAATATCTGCCCCCTAAACCTTAGAAAAAAAATTTATATGTAAAATCTATTTTCAAAAGAGATATTTAAATATATCAATCTATTTGTTTTCTGATTTGTCTAAGATTGATTTTTATTTTTTATCTGATAATAACAGATGGGTAAAAAAATTAAAATTTTTAGATTAAGAATGACATTAACAATAGGTATTTGGTAACCTAGCCAGTGAATTATTCATAATTACAGACTATTCCCAACTTTTGATGATTAGACTTAATAATATTTTGATTTTATCATGGTGCAAAAGCAATAAGCATTCACTAGAAGCTGAGCTTTAAATTTGGATTTCTTTCCAGGTTAGCAATATGCAGTATAATATTCCGTGATGCTGGGCCGTGGCAGTGAGCTGCATCTCCCATTTAGTCACATGATCAAGAAGGTAAACAAACTGTACTCAACAGTGTATTCATTGTGTTAGGTGATTTTTCTCAACTGTAAGCTAATGGAAGTGTTCTGAGCAAGTTTAGGGTAGGCTAGGCTAAGCTATGATGTTTGGTAGATTAGGTGCATTAAATATTTTTTGACAATGATAGTTTCAGTTTATGATGTGGACATAACTCCATCATAAGTAAGTTGAGGAACATCTGTGTTCATTTCTTTTTCTGTTTCCACTTTAGTGGAACAGAAAGTTGAAGCTGTTAACTAAAATTAATAATTTGGATTATTCATGTTCTCCCCAGTTCTTGTTCACATAATTGAAATAAATAAAATACAAAAAGGTTCAAGATCTAACACATAATACTTGCTCTATAGAACTTCTAGAGAAAGACATGCATATATAGAAAGCTAATAATATATAATATTGTGTATTTCAAATAAGTCATACAGCAACAGTATTCAGGATTCTAGACAAAGTTGCTATCACTTCCAGCTTGGGAAAACTTCATTAAAAATTCAGGACTTTTATTCCTCTTGTTTGGGGGAGGTCAGTCTTTTTGTCTTAGTTAGACCTTCAACTAATTGAATAAGGCCCATCCATATTACAGAGAGCAATCTACTTTACTCCACGTCCACAGATTTAAAATTTAATCTTATCCAAAAACACCTTCACAGAAACATCCAGAACAATGTTTGACTAAATATCTGGACACCATGGCCTAGCCCAAGTTGACATATAAAATTAACTATCATACTTGCCTAAGGACCTTTGCACTGGTTGCTTCTGCCTGGAACACTCTTCCCTAGCTGTGAGACCTATTCTGACCACACTATTTAAAATAGCAACACGTCCCTTAACTTCCACTGATGAGTCCTGTTAGCTTGATACAAATTTTGCATAGCCAATTGTTCATTTTGACTGGACACTTTCCCCACATTAGAATGCAAACTCTAGGAGTGTTTGCCTTTTGTTTTTTTGTTTTTGTTTTGGGGGGTTTTTTTGGTGGGAGGGATTGTCTGTTTTGTTCACTGCTTAGAACCATGTTTGGCACATAATTGATGCTCCATAAATAATTGCTGAATGAATAAAAATTGAGACAGTTTTTTAAATAGTGGCTATAAATATCTAAGAATTTAATCATTTCTTAAATTAAAAATTAAAATTAAATTAAATTAAAAATTAAAAATTTCTTAAATTTTTAGTGAATTTTCAAAGTTAGTCTCTCATCTGAAGTTCAATAATTTCTTGATCTTTTCTCATTTATTTTCTTCTATTAAATTCATAAAATTACATTTTATACTTTCCATTGAAAAAGTAAGACAAAGTAATATATAATCTGATTAACACCACCTTTTAACCAAATGATCAAGGATAAAAGCACTGGTAATATCTCATTTTGATATCACATACCTTTATATGATGCAATAAAAAAAACCTTTCACTTCTGTGGTATTCTTCACAAAAATTCATATTTAATAGTCCAGTCATGAGAAAACATCAGACAAATTCAAATTGAGGAAGTTCTACAAGATATATGACCAGTACTCTTCCAAACTATCAAAGACATAGAAAACAAAGATTGAAACTGTCATAAACTGAAGGAAACTAAAGACACATGATGATTGAATGCAGTGTGGGATCCTGAACAGAAAAATGACATCAATGGAAAACTGAGCACCCCTGAATAAAGTTAGTAGTTTAATTAATATCACTGTACTAGTATTAATTTTTTAGTTTTGATAAATACACCATAGTACTGTAAAATATTAACTTTAAGTGAATCTGGGTTAAAAGGGTATACAGGAACACTCTGTACTATCTTTGCAATTTTTCAACAAATCTAAAATTATGGGTTTTTCTAGTTTTTAAAAGTAATATGTAAATCATGATCACATTCTTTAAACATTATTTTTATCTATTCATCGGTATTTTAATCACTTCCTTCATTTGCATATAGAGGTAAAGAGATACTTAAAATAATGGTCACCCAATCTTCACACTACTATTGGATATTAGGATTTTTGGGTTATTGCTTTTTCTTGTCCTTTTTTTAATTGCTTAATATTTAAAATTATTTCAGATCAACAATAATAGAACCAACTAGCACATAATGAGCACTTATCATGACCTAGAACTTTTGATATTAGAATTTTGCACTTTATTCTCAATTCTCAAAATAACCTATGTGATGAGTGTGGATATTGTCTTTACTTTTACAATATTACTTCTTATCTAAGTCAAATCTATCAGAGTAGTAAAAGTTAGAACTCTACAAAGTGTGTTATGAAAACAAGAGTCTTTCCTTCCCACATATGTATCCAATTTTGTGCACTATCCAAGAACAGCTATTTTAAACGCTTTTAAATGTTTCTTCTAGTATTTACCTAGATATTTCTTTCCCCAAAAAAATGTTTATACAACTAATTCTTAATTTTCAGTTTTAGATGTTGTATCTTGGTTTTCAACTATGGAAGACAGATACTCAAATTGTTTAAAAATTTATTTATTTTAATTAGTTTCAAGTATACAGTACATTGGTTAGACATCTATACAGTTCTTAAAACAATCCCCCCAATTGCTCCTTCCCTCCCCCAACCCTCACCTAGACAATGTATTAATACTAACTGCATTCCCTATGCAATGCTCCTCATCCCTATGACTATCCATCAGCTACTAATTTGTACTTCTTTAACCCTTCACCTCATTCTCCCAAATCCCCAAACCCCGCTCCCCTCTGTCCATCACCAAATTGTCCATTACATTTGTGAGTCTGTTTTTGATAAGTTTGTTCTTTTTATTCCTTAGATTCTGCATATAAGTGAAATCATATGCTGTTTATCTTTCTATCAAAGTAATATCTTTTTCCATCCCCTTCATTTTAGTCTGTGTATGTCTTTTAATCTTTTAGTCTGTGTGAGTCTCTTATAGGCAACATGTAGGGGTCTTGTTATCTTTTAGTTGAAACACTTAATTCTTTTTTATTTGAGGTATTTATTGATAAGAATGTAGTTGTTACCATTCTCTATTTCTGTTCTTGATACATGTTTTTTCTTCTTAAAGAAGTTCCTCCAACATTTCCTGTAATACGGGCTTGATGGTAATACATTTCTTTAGCTTATTTTTGTCTGAGAAGCTCTTTATCTGTCCTTCAAATCTAAATGACAGTTTTGCTAGATAATTTATTCTTGGTTATAGATCCTGGGTCTTCATCCTGTCAAATATTTTGTGCCAAGCCCTTCCGTCCTGCATAGTTTCTGTTGAGAAATCGGCTGCCAGTCTTAAGTGTG
>PVKZ01002946.1:0-51400 GCA_004027375.1 Macroglossus sobrinus
AAAAATGTACTTGCAAATAACTCAGTTTCTGGAACAAACCAATGACATGGGGAAAAAAAGGAGGGAGGAGACTTAAAAAATGCAACGTGTGTCCTCGTTTGGGTCCTGACCCAATTTGAACAAACCAGCTGTAAAAAGACACTTTTGAAACAACTGGGGACACGAATATGGATTGGGTGGTGGACGATGGTGAAAACTGGCTTTTGAATTTGTTAGCTACGGTCATAGCGTGGAGGTTGCATTTAAAAATGTCCTCGAGAGATGAGATGGCAGAGATGGGACCTCCGGAGCTGTATGGGACCATGGCATTTGGACGCTCAGTGACATTCTTTAGGACTCTACAGTGGTTCTTTGAGACATACCCTCAAACTGGAGAGCAGAACATCTTAGCCACATGAGAGCGAACCCCAAAAAGTAAATGAGATTTATGCTAAACTTTGACCTAACCTATTGTCAGCTTTTCCATATTTGACTTTGGTATATTCTACTTTCCCCATCGCCTTGGTTACAGTACAGACGACACCCTCCACCCTTCCCACACACAATCCAGAGAGACCAATGAGCTGTCAAACTGACATTTTGAACTATTATCCGGAGAACCTGCCTGACAGCCAACAGCTGTGTGTGCATCTGCTTCTCTTGGTCTGTCCCATTCAGTTTTCCCAGTCCTGGGGCATTTTACTGAGGTTCGTCCTAACTGTTTCGTGACTGTGAATGGAAAATGAAAAAAGAACAAGCATTGACTCCAGTAGGGGAATGACCTTTAATAAGGGTGGGACAAAGACAGACGTGGTGAGCTGGGCTGAATCAGCCATCCTTGAACCTCGGTCAACTGCACGTTGGACATCAGGAAGCCAACCCTGATGCAAAATGAAGGGTAAGGACACAATCAATGAGCGTGTGCACAGTCGTTGAAGATCACGTCTGCATCGCCAAGTGTAATTAGTGATCAGGTTGTAGTCTCAGCTCAGAGGAATAGAACCCGTTTTATACGCCCCATTCCTTTCCCACTAACGATGAGTCTGGCTGGACTTGAGGACTTCAGTGTTGCCTTTTGAGTACCACTGTGTTCACCCCAGCTGGTCTCTCCCAAATCCAACGCAGCCTGCACACAGCTACCAGTGTGGCTTCATAAAACCCAGACCTCGCCCTGGTTCAGCCCACACAGACTCTGTGTCCCAGCCTTTCAGCCCCAGCCGCTTCGGCGTCCAGTAAATTCCCCGTGGGGCCCTGCAGTCCTCGCTCCCTCCCAACCAAGACTTGTCCAGCACTGGTGGCCTTCCGGCTGCCCCTCACCCAACTCCTGTAGACTCAGAGTGGCCCCTGGACCTTGGTTCTCTCCCAGATGTGCTGGTCTGCAGTTACCCTCCCCAGCTGCTTCCTCCTCCACATGAAGTGAAACGCCGCCTGCCACACCTGGTCGTCTGTCATCTCCCCAAAAGTCTTCGATAACAGCTGCTTAGCCAAAGGCTTTGGTGTCGCCACAGAATGAGCTGGAACACCAAGTCCTCACCCCTGAGTGCCCACCCTTTATTTCCCGGCTACAGGGTCCGAGGTGATTCTGCTCTCTGCTCCCACCCAGCCACACTGACCCAGAGGAACAAGACAGATGAGAAAGTGTTTACTTTTGTTTTTTCTTATTGCCAAAAAAAAAAAAAAAAAGCAAATGTCAAAATAAACATGGACCAAAAAAAAAAAATCTCATAATCCCTCTCCTGTACATCAGATAGATTTGACTTTTCCTGGCTCCCTTCAAGGTTTTGTCCCCAGGCATCCACTCTTCCAAGATTGGCAGGCATAGAGAAGAGTTTGTTTTATAACGTGCATTTTTCACTAAGGGATACATAATCTTCATAATTATGTACTCCATGCAAGCACATAATCTTCATAATTATAATTTTAAACCACAAAATAGTCTCTTAAGCGGATATACCAGCCTTTACTTAACCATGCTCCAGTCGTAGGTCATTTAAACAATTTTCATTCTTTGGGGATTATTCTTCTAAAATATACTCCCTAAAGAGAAATCACTATGTCAAAGGGCATTAATGTTCTGACAGCCCTTGACACATTGCTAGATATTGATTCCCCTTTCCTAAATCAGTGATTCTCAAAGTTTGGTCCAGGCACCCTTGAAGGGTTCCTGGGATACTGGTAGGGAATCCACAAGGTCAAAACTATTCTGATAATACTAATATGTTATCAGCCTTTTCCACACTTGGCTTCTCATGAGTGTGGAGTGGGGTTTTCCAGAGGCTACACGACATACAGTACCACCGCAGATTGAATGCAGAAGCAGAAAGGAAAGGCCAGCCACTGTTTCTTAAACCAGACATCAGAGAGTTTTGCAAAACTGTAAACATAATGCCACTTCTTCTCACAAATTCTTTTTGTTTTAGAAAATACAGTTTTCATAAAAATGTTATTTACGTAAGTATTTTAAGATTTTTGTTTTCATTTTCAATTCGATAAATAGTGATATATATTATCTACATAAATAAAACCATTTGGGGATCCTTAATAATTTTTAATTAGGTAAAGGGGTCCTGAGGTCACACAGTTTGGGAACCGCTGGCCTGGAAGTCGCGTGACAGAGTGCAGGGTCAGCTGTAGGGCTGGTTGCAACCATAGTCCGCTGCCCTGTCTCCCAGTCAAGGTCCCTTGCTTTTATTTCTTTTGTTCTCTCTCTCCTCTTCCTAGCTTCCCCACTGTTTTTCTCTTCTCCCCTCCCTCGGCCTCATCTCTCATAGCAAAAGTTGTCATAGAGACACCTTCTCTTCTTCATATGAATGGACATTTTTTCCTCATGTCTAAATAGAGACTGAAATACGCTTTTCGTTATTACTCATCCCATTCAAAAGCATTAAGGTGCGTGTTTTAAAAACACATCTTCTTCACACGTAATCAAAGAACCGAAAGTGAAAATGAGGGTTTTTTTTTTTTTCATATTCGACTGGCAGAGATTTATTAAATGAAGTCTAGGGAAAAGGACGTCCTTAGGTGGTTTCTAGAAGGAAATTTGGCCACACAGATCAAAAGCCTTGACCCAGAGGGAGGTAAGCTGTCACCTCCACTTGGTGCCAGTAGCAACTCAGAGTGAGTTGCCTGGGATCCTGAGAATCGAGAACTAGAAGGAGCACTCTTTTTCCTTTCTTTGGGCCCAGAGAATAAACTGGGGAGGGAGAGGTTACTGGACCTCAGACAAAATTGACATGGTCAAAGGCAAATCACCCAGCGAGCAGTAGGCCAGGGCATGCAAAGGAGAGGAACCCTGGGGCATGCGGTTTGGGTGCCGGGAGCCCAATGATCTGGTGACCGCTTCGAGCGTTCTCTGGTTTGGAACGCTGTCCTGTTATCCCCAAGCCTTTAGTAACATATGATTAAAAGGGGCAGGCTGGTCTGAGCTCTGAGATCCAAAAGTCCGCTGGAGTCTCACTGCCCTTGAGCTCTAGACAAGATGCGTGCATCTGAGCCTGGAGGGGCTGGAGAAGGACACAGCCCTCCCTGTGATGTCCTGTTGCATGAGCTGAGGACAGCCAGGGCTCCCCAGGTTTTCTGGGGAGCTCTCAAGGCAGGGATGGCTGACATCTCCATGGCACCCTGGCCACCAGGCCTGTCAGCTTCTCTCCAGAGGTCCATCAAGACCTCCTGCCCACAGGTAGTCATGATTGGTTTCTCATGAGTGGCCACAAGATAATAAGAGGGTTCACATCACAGAAACACAACCTTCGGCTTGTCAGTCGGGCATCTCCACAGGCGAATGGCCCATGGCCAGCCTATCCCAGCTGAACAGCCTCAGGCCTGCCCCCACATGGCCCCCAGCCTCTTCCTGGTAGGCTCCCCTCACCCCACTGCTTTCCCAGCTCTCTCTCTCCTCTCCTCTTACCTCCCACAGAGCACCTGAAGCCTCTGAGCTATAGCCCAGGTTCGTGCAGACACCCACATCCTTAAACCTCACAGTCCTCTCTAACAGTGGTCAGGAAGTTTCCCTGAGTACGGGGACTTCTGTTGCCAGTTGTGACAATGATGGTTTCACCCTGTTTCCACTTGGCCTCAGGGCATTAGGGTAATGCCTGGGCCCACACTTGGGGCGCAGTGGAACAGTGCAACCTGGAGAAGCTAGTTCTGAGGTGGCGAGAGGTAAGGAAGGAGGGACGCTGACTAAGGTGACCAGCAGACAGGAGGAAGGTTTTGTGGATCCTGGAGCATTCCTCAGGGCTTCTGGGGTGAGCAAGATAATGGCTTCCCCCAAGGATGTCCACGTGCTAATCCCCGGATGATGTGACTATGTTAAGTTACATGGGGAGGGGAACTGAAGTTACAAATGGAATTAAGGTTGCTAGCAGCTGCCCTAAAAACAGGAAGATGGTGGTGGCTTACCCAGGTGGGCCCAAGGCAATCACAGGAGAGATGACGAAAGAGGCAGAAGAGAAGGTCAGAGGGATACTGTGTTAGAAGGACCCAAGTCATTGTTAATGGCTTTGAAGATGAAAGAAGGGACCACAAGCCAAGGACTATGCACAGAGAGGTCTCTGGAAGCTGGAAAAGGCACAGACATAGGTTCTTCCCTGGAACCTCCAGAAGGAACGCAGTCCTGCCGCCATCTTGATTTTAGCTCACCAGGACCTACATTGGACTTCTAACCTACAGAACTGTAAGAACAAATCTATGTCATTTTTAGATACTGAAAATGTAGTCATTTGCTATAGAAGGCACAGAAACTAAAAATAGCTTCCCAGATACTATCAGGAGAGGAGAACCTGGTAAGAGTCTGCACATCCTGGGTCCCTGAGTTTATAAAACTGGCATTAAAAGGCAGGACCAGCCAGGAGGTGGTGGAAATATCCAGGATGTATATGCCCAGCATGAACTTTGTCACAGACCATCAATGTGATAAGTATGAATCTCCTCGGAGGCTCAGAAATCCAATAGGTGGGTCTCACAGAGCCAGCTCATGCTAGCCAGGCTCATTCTGAGAACCACAGCTCCCACAGTTGAACACTTATGGGCTTTTTATCTCACTGGAGCCAAGTCACCCAGGAAACCAGATCATAACCAGAAGGCAAGTTCTGAGCAAGTTCCGTGACTCGAATGTTTCATGGCACCACAGCCATGTCCACAAGTGCTGCCCCGAGCACCAGGTGGTGGTGCGGGGGGTGGGGTGTCCTTGGGCTTGGTTCCCCAACCCCAGCCCCCAACAGAGTGTGGCAAGTGTGTTCTCACTCTTGCCCAGGAGCCAATGCATCTCCTCAAGGGGACTTGGTTTAACTCTCTTACGGTTTATTACCTGTTGATTTTAAAGCTTAGCTTTCGGACAACAGTCTTATTTTCCTTCTTTTCGTGTCACTGTCAAAAACCTCCCAGTATTTTTTGTGCACTGACATCTGCCATCCTATTTGCTCTTGACACAAAGAAAATCCCTTGCGAATAGGAGCGTGACTGTGGCTCTGGGTACCTGTCTGGGAGGCAGGCTTTGGTCCTTTGTCTCCATCCCAACAGCCACAATCACCAAGCACCTTTCCCATGTTGCAGCTACTTTGTCAGTTTGGAAGACTCTCTGGCTCAAAGACCAGCTGCTCCCTGTCCATTTTACTCTCAGAGTTTGTAAACCTCAGATTCTCTGTAGCTTCTAGGGTTTTGACATCCTTTTCAGCTCCCCAACAGGAAGACATAACTGAGACCCACCCACCGACCCACCTTTCACCCCCAGGTAGCCATGTTAGCTTTGGTGATGCATTTATGCCTCTTTCTCTCATTCCACAAGTATTTATTGAGCACCAACCAAGTGCCAAGCAGTGTCTTACAAAAGTTGCTAGACACAGCACAGGAAACAAAATAAACAGAAATCCCTGCCTTCTGGAGTTTACATTCTAGTGGGAGACACGGACAATACACAATACAACTACCATATACAGAAGGTCGGGTGGTGACAGGTACCAAAGAGAAAATTCAAACAGGGAAGGGAGATTGGGAGTGACGGGAACAAGGTTGGAATTTGAATCATGACAGCCAGAAAAGGTCGTACTGAGAAGGTGAACAAAAACCTGAAGATGGCTTCAGTCCCTGGTCTGTAACATGAGGATGATAATCGTATTTATGTCACCAAATTGTTGTGGGGATTAAATGAGTTAATACACACAAAAGCACTTAGATTACTCTCCGGCCAATTGTCAGTGCTTAATAAATATTAGCTATCATTAGAATCATTACTTTAATAAATGTTTTGGAAATGTTTAGTGTTTTTCCAGGGTTCAGTTTAGTTTGTATTGGGAATACAAAGATGGCAAACGTGGCATGTATGCCATTGTACGCCTTCAAAAAAATCATAACAGAGACATCACTAATCAATGACTACACTTTTTCTCCCTGAGTCAGGAATCTTTCTTACATGATGCTCCAGGCAGTCCACATTAACCAACTGAAATCAGCAGGTGAAAAGAAACATGTGCCATCGCTGAATGCAATTGCATTTAAGGATAGATTTATCTTTTGAACGACTCCCTCCACTCTTCTTACCCATTTACTATGGGACAGTAATGTCCTTAGGCCCCAAGAGCTGGCATCCCAATTTATTCACCTTCTCTGTGAAATGATCATCTCCATCTGCTTTGAGTGACAAAGAAAAGAATAATTCACAGTCCACTACTGAGATCGTATAAAACAATGCAAACCACACGATACTGTCAGGCGTCTAATGGTTTCATGTTATTTCTTGAGGGTTCACCCAGCAAAAAAAATCTCAACTCTCTTCTTCCTCTATGTGACAATAGGTCTGAGCTCTGGTTATGGGCATGTGTGACCATGGATCAGATGTTTCTCAAGAAAAGTGGCTTTCACACAAACTCCTTGTTCTCCTTATATATTTTTGAAATTCCCATGACCTAAACCCAGGCACCTTCTCACTGCACTTCCTCTTGAGCCTGTTCAAGACTATCCCAGTGTCTAAACTTAGTAGCACATTAGAAGTATCACTCAGGGGCCTATTAAATATCAGCTCAGTGAAAATTTTCTTAGAACTGTAAAGCAAAACGAAATGCAATTCAAGTGTAGAGGACGATTACACATCCTTTTGGTAGACCAGATGTCCGTAAAGAAGCCATACATAAAATGCAGCCAGAAAAGTTTATGCCATTGTCTGTAAGCCAGAGGTTTTCTAATTCTCCTTAGGAGGCAGTCCCAATGTCTAGGCCAGTGGGAGGTCTTGTCCTAGCATCCATCTGATTTTAATTTTTTTAAATATCAGAGTTTCAGAAAAGTTGAAAATTGAAAAAATACTCATTTACCCTTTACCAATTACACACACACACACATACATCTGTGTTTATACACACCTTTTTTTGCAGAACCATTTGAAAGTAAATTGCAGACATAAAGTCACTTTTACCCCTAAATACTTCACCTACATCTACTAAAAGAAGGACCTTCTCTCTTACAACCACAAACCATCTTTTCACCCAAGAGATTGAACATAGGCACAATAATATTATCTAATAGACAGTCCTTATTCAAATTTCCCCAATTATCTCCAAAATGTCTTTATAACCTTTAAAAAAAAATTTGTCCTGCACCTAATCAAGGTTCGCACACTATATTTGACTGTTTAATATATTTTCATCTAGAGCTGTCCTCCAACCTTTTTTGTCTTTTATGATATTGACATTTTTTAAGAGTCTTATGGAATATTTCTTAATCTCTGTGCCTAATTACTTCCTCATGATACAGCTCAGATTATTTTTTGGCAAGAATACTGTGTAAGCGATACTGTGTTCTTCCTTCCTAATATATCACATCAGGAGACACATGATATTAGTTTATTCCATTATTTATTAATTGAATTTTGATCATTTAGTTAAAGTGACGTCTGTCTGGTCTCTCCACTGGAATTAATACATAATCTGCAAAGTGATGCTTTGATACTGTGTCAATATTCTCTACCCAATGACCTTACACCATTCACCATCCATTGACGATATTAACTGAATTAGTTATTTCGGGGGGTCTTTAAAATATGGTGACTATCCAATTCTACCCTTTCTTCTTTATATATTAGCTAGCATTCTTCCATGAAGACAAGCTGAAACCTGGGTTTTTAACTGTCATAAGTCACGTTTAAGCAGGCTAGGAACCTTCCACCGGAAGTACACCGGTAAGCATGCGCATGTGTGCTCTCCACTTCCTCCTCCTCACCCTTCTCTCCCTCCAACTGCTCCATGTACTGAGCACTTTGTTCCTAGCACTGTACTAAGTGCTTTCCATACACCAGATCCCAACCAGCTGAGCAGGTACATGCAGAGAAACGACGTACCCAAGGTCATCCAGTAAGTGACTGATTTGAACCCAGACACATTTAACCAAAAGGCTATATTCCTGCCCAGACACATTCCTCAGCCACTGCGTTTTTGTATATATATAGAACGACTACAGCAATAATAACCCTTGATATTTGTTGATTCCTAGGGAACTCTTCATCCTTCCCCCTGAGCATAAGTAATGTATAGTAAAAAGGCCACAGAAATTGTACCAAAATAGGGCCTCTGGGACTATGGATCATTTTTAATTTTTCTCTTTACACTTACCTGTATTTCCCATATTTTCTATGATGAACATGCATTGGGAAATTTTTAGTCGTCATATTCAGAAAGGCTCTTGCGAGGGGTCATCTGTCCCTTCTAGAGCCAGGCTCCCAGGACAGACACATGTGTGCCTAGGCTTATATGCCAATGAGCAACCATTGAGTGATATGTATGATACATACTACACCAAACCAACCGGGTAAAAGAATCCACTTCCACTACCGGTCCTTTTTTCCGGAGTCCTAATCTAATCACAGGCTGGCTTTGTGCAAGACCACAGGCTGCTATCAAGGACAGAGAAGACAAACCGAGCCTTGGACCTCAGAGTGTTTGGAAAGTAACAGCGAGACAAGGAAACACACAAGAAACAATTTTCGAGAAGGACAAGATAAGAAACGTTTGGTGGCAGCATAAGAGGGATGATTATCATCTGCCAAGATCAAATACAGCATCGGTTATTGAGGTTTCAAGACATCTCTAGAAGGAAAGTCAGAATCGCAGACCAGAACGTCATTGTTCTGAGAGATTTCGTGTTTCTCATTCTTGTCACTTCCTGTGTTTTCCCAACAGTCTTCATCTGAGAGGAAACAATGGCTTTCAGGGAGATTGAATCCCGATACAAAACTACAGTATCATTCTGAATCACAAACAGCCTCCATGAGACAGCTCCCAGGGGTGAAGAGTTTGGAAGTTCTTACTTCCATCCTCATAAGCCAAAAAAAAAGCTGAACAAACTGAAAATCAACAACTTTTCTTAGATCCATTGGAGAACTGAGGCAACAGGGCAAATCACCACCTGAAATCTGACCAGCTGAGGAAGACGGAGAATCACAACTCACCAGAAGCAGAAGCCGCCATTGGAACCAGCAACTGGTAGGAACGATTAAAGGCTTTGATGAATTACTGGAGGCTGAGTGTGAACCAGCTCGGATTTTAAAAATTCTGGAGTTCCAGTCTTAGGGAGGCCCCACAGATTACTTCCAGGAACCCCAACGGGTTCTCACTGAGAAGGTGGGGGGAAAAATCCCCATACTTCAGGGAAGAAGAGGAGAAAAGCAACCATTTTAAAATATGCTCAGGGGAAATGTAACCATTTTTGAAAGCTCAGAGAGATCTGGACTCTGTAACAAAGCTTGCCACATGAGAAACTGCTTATCAGGGCCTTCTCTGCCCTGGAGGAAGGCCACAAGACACCTCCAGCCCGGTCCAAACATCCAGACTCACATGATGGGAGAGAAAGAAAAGGCCAAGAAATGCTTTGGAAGGCAGGCCTGGGATCTCAGGCCCACTGAGATTTAACCATGAGATTATAAACCTTCACTTCCCCCATAACCTTGCAGTATTAGTTTCCTAGGGTTGCCATAACACACTACCAGAAACTGGGTGGCTTAAACAATAGACATGTATTCTCTCATGGTTCTGGAGGTTAGAAATCCAAAATCAAGGTGTTGGTTAAGGGGGAGGGCGCATTCTCTCTGAAGGCACTAGGAAAGAAGTCTTTCTGGCCTCTTCCCAGTTTCTGACATTTGCAGGCAACCCATGACATTTCTTGGCCTTTATCATCACATTGCCTTCTTTCTGTGTGTATCTTCCCCTCCTTTTATAAGAACATCAGTCCTTGAATTTAGGGCTCCCCTTAATGCACTATGACCTTGTTAACATAACTTAATGCACTATGACCTTGTTAACATAACTTAATGCACTATGACCTTGTTAACGTAATCACATCTGCAAAGACCCTATTTCCAAATAAGGTCACATTCTGAGGTTCTGGGGGAACATGAATTTTGGGGGGATGCTATTCAATCCACTGCAATTACCACCACATCAACAGACTCCAGTAGAATAAAAGAAAAAAAAATTACAACCGAGAGAACTTGTAAGATACATACGCTATTTAAGATGCAGTTCTTAGGGAAAATCAAAAATAACAGAGAATGAAAAAAAGAAAATGAGGAAACTAAAGTTTCTGGCACCTCCAGCTACAGCAATCAAACATAATCCAGATCCTGGTCCAAGTAACACAAAACCTCACACTAAAAGCCTGATTAACTCTCAACAAAATCCAGCTCTCAACAAAAAATTACAAAACATGCTAAAAGCCAACGAAATACTCAGTCTGAAGAAACAAAGCAATCCTCATAACCGGACTCAGATATAACACAGATTTTTAATTATCCGACTGGAAATTTAAAATAACTGTAATTAATATGTTAATAGAAAGAGTAGACAGATACATGCAAAACAGATGGGTAATGAAAACGGAAAGATGTAAACTGTAAGAAAGAATCAAAAGGAGATGCTAGAAATCAAAACTGAAATGCAAAGAGAAAAGAGAATGGAGATAATGTGACATAACGTCCAAGAATAAAATGACAATTGCAAAAGGTATAACATATGCATAATGGGAATATTAGAAAGAGAAGAAAGAGAGAAAGGAGCAGAAGAAATATTTAAAATAATAATGGCTTAGAATTTTTCAGGATTAATGACAGACACAAAACTACAAATCCAGGAAGAGCAGAGAACAAGCAAATAGTCTATACCTAATATATATCATATTAAAACTACCAAAAACCAGAAGGCCAAAGACAAAGAGAAAATCTTGAGCGAAAAGCCAGAGAGTAAAAAAACCTTACTTATAGAGGAACAAGAATAAGAATTATGTTGGATTTCTTGTCTGAAACCATACTCGCAAGAAGAGAGTGAAGCATTGAAAGAAAAAAACCACCAACCTAGTATTCTGTATAGAATGGAATTATCCTTCAAAAGTGAAGGAGAAATAAGAACTTCTTCAGACAGAAAAAAAACTGAGGGAATTTGTTGCCAGTAGACATGCCTTGCTAGAAATGTTAGAAAGAGTTTTTCAGAGAGAAGGAAAATGATGCAGACTTATATTTTTAAAAAAAAGAGGAAGAGAGAGAAGGGATAAATAAAGGTAAAATTTTTTTTTTAGTTTTCTTATTCTAAATTGATCTAATATGTAATTATTTCTTCAGAGTAATAATAACAGCAATGTATGAGGTGATTACAGATTATGAATAAGTGAAATGAATGACATGAATGTTATAAGAGGTGGTGGGGAGGAATTAGACCACCAGTGAGACAATACAGTGTTATTCAAAGTGAATTTGGATTCCTTGAAAATGTCTGTTACAAACTTTTGGACAACCACTGAAAGAAGCATTATTGATATGCTGAGAGGAGAGAAAATGGAATCATTTTAAATGCTCAATTAAAAACTAAGAAAGTAGAAAAAAGTGATTTTTAAAAAAAATAACAAGTTCAATAAATAGGAACAATTACAAACATGGCATGTATTACTCCAACTATATCAATAATTATTTTCAATGTGAATGGTATAAATAGACCAGTTAAAAGACAGAGACTATCATAGTAGATATAAAAATAAGACCCAACTATATGTTATCTACAAGAAAACCATTTAAAATATAAAGATACAGATAGATTAAAACTAAAAGAACACTGAGGACATTGTGCTAGGTGGAGACAGTCACAAAAAGATAAATACTGGATGATTCCACATATTCAATGCATCTAGAGTAGTCAAATTCATAGAGACAGAGAGTAGAATGGTGGTTACCGGGGGGGGGGGGTTGAGGAGTTAGGGTTTAATGAGTACAGAGTTTCAATTTTGCGAGATGTAAAGAGTTCTGGAGATTGATGGTGGTTATAGTTGCCCAACAACATGAAAGTACTTAATGCAACTGAAATGTAGGCTTAAAATAGTTAAAATGGTAAATTTTATGTTATTTGCATTTTACCACAATTTAAAAAAAGATAAGTCAGATAAGCAGACTTTAGAAGAAAGTTATCAGAAGTACAGAGGCACATTATGCAATAACAAAGAGACCAATTCTACAAGAATACACAACAATCTCAATGTGTACAACAGAGTGCCAAAATACGAGAGGCAAAAATGGATAGAAGTGCAAGGAGAAATAGATAAATCCACTATTATAGTTGAAGACTTCAGCATCCTTCTGTCAGTTGTTGACAGATCCATCAGGCAGAACATCAGTGAGGATATTGTTGATCTGAACTGTACCATCCATCAACTGGTTCTAATTGGCATTTATAAAATACTTCACCCATCAACAGCAGAATACACATTCTCCTTGAGATCACATGGAACATTCATCACATTCTGGGTCATGAAACAGATCTAAACAAGGTTAAGAAGGATAGAAGTCATATCAATTATGTTCTCAGACCATAATGGAATTAAACTAGACATTAATAACAAAAAATAGCAGCAAAATCCCAAGATATTTGAAGATTAAACAACACATTTTTAAATGACATATAATTCAAAGAAGTTTCAAAAGAAAAAAATACTTTGAGAATATTTTTAAATATTTTAAATGAAAATGAAAATAAAAATTTCACAGGGGAATTCTGCCAAAAATTTAAGGTAAAAATGTTATTAATTACTGGCATAAAATGCTACAAGAATTAATGATGATTGTGAAAGGCATTTATTTTAGGGACCAAAACAGTTATTAAGAGCTTCCCAATAGATAAATCAGGGAATAGATTGATGGTTTAAAAAGAATGTGTTAGCTGGATAACTTTAAGAAAAACACATATGGCAACACATAATGTAAAGATTTAGATGAGAATATTAAGCAGAATAATAGAGATTAAATTTTCTCACAATTTGAATCTTTATAAAATTGCTTGGTTTACTTGCAAGTGTAACATTAGACTAAGTAACTTTTAAGATGGCTATCTAACTTTTAGTCCAATTCAATTATATATTTAAACTATGAGTCATCCAAGTAAAGTCTCAATTTGGGGATTCTTTATATTTCACAATTTTACTGAAAAGGGAAGTTTTAAAATCACATAAAATAAAATCCATGACATATTTGATAAGGGATTAATATTCAGAACATATAGAGAATTCCTACAACTCAAAAAAATAACAAATAAAAATAAACAACCTGATTTAAAAACGGGAAGACTTGAGTAGATGTTTCTTCAAAAAAGATACACAAATGGACAAAGAAAGAGGATATCAAAAGATGCTCCATTTCATAATTATTAGGGAAATGCAATCAAAACCATAGTGAAATACCGATTCACACCATTAGGATGCCTACATTAAAAAAAAAAAAAACAGAAAATAACATGTTGGTGAGGATAAAATTGGAACACTTGTGCACTGCTTGTGGAAATGTAAAAATGGTGCAGCCACTATAGAAACAGCATGGCAGTTCCTCAAAGAATTAAAAACAGAATCACCATATTATCTAGCAATTCTACTTCTGAAACTGAAAGCAGAGACACAACAGATCATCTGTACACCCACGTTCACAGCAGTATGATTCACAAAGGCCAAAAGGTGGAAGCAACCTGAGCATCCACCTACAGATGAATAGAGAAACAAAATGTAGTGTGTGAACCTGTCTGTATCTCTATATACGCAATGAAATGTTATTCGGCCTTAAACAGGAACGAAACTGACACACACTACAATATGATGAATCCTAAAAACATTATGCTCAGTGAAATAAGCCAGTGACAAAAAGATAAATACTATATAATTACAGTTCTAAGGAGTACCTAGAAAAGTCATAGAGAAAAGTCAAATTCATAGAGACAGAAAGGATAATGCTGATTTCCAGGGTCTGAGGGCAGAGGAAGGAATGGGAAATTAATGTTTAATGAGAATAAAGTTTCAGCTTTGCGAGATGAAAAGAGTTCTGGAGATGAATGGTGGTGATGGTTGCACAACAATGAGAAAATATTTAATGTCATCAAACTGTATACGTTAAAAAGGTTAAAATGGTAAATTTTAAATTATGTATATTTTACCACATTTTTAAAAATAAACAATAATAATCCATGATAAATAGAGTGATAATATAATTTATTGTCCTAACTGGGACACTGATTGTGAAAGGGAATGCTTTTAATAACTATATCTGGACCCCAGGGGTAAATGTGACTGTCCTGGGTAGACCAGGTGTCCCCAAAATATACTGCTCCGACCTCAGTTAAAAAATATCCACCTACCTCAGTTGAAAGTGTCCTTAATCTGGCAAATGTTTGGTAGAGTAACTATAGAACAAATCACACAATTAACAGTGCTAAGAGATAATTATTCCTGTTTCTTAACTTCAAACTTTTAAAAGCTGGCCACTAAACTCTTAAAATAAAATTGGGGGTACATTTCTGTTTTACAGTTTTATCCCGGAAGTCCATCCTACCCTGGGACACTCACCTTTGGTGTCCAAGCTTAGCCTTCCATACGTGTAAGTGGACACACCTTTGCCTGCCTCCCCCATTCCCTTCCATCATAATACCACCCATCCTTTAAGATAGGTCCCCCACAAACACCCCCTCATCTGTTCAGCCTTTCCTGATTTACCGGGCAGAAGTTTTACATTTCCAAACCTTAATGGTACTTTACTTGGCCTGAGGCTAACATGAGATAAAATCTGGATTATTAAATGAGGCCAAGGGATGGGGAAAGAACCTGATTTGATTCTTGGCTATGGTGAGGACCCACGGTCCTCTGCGTGTTTTTCATACTCAGGAAGTGATCATTCTCACCTTTGCTGGTCTCAGGCTCTGACTCGCTGGGGTCCCCACCCCCAGTGCCCATAAAGCCCTGATCAGCACAGTGAGGTGCCCGGCTGAAAAAGTCCCCTGGCAGGTCTGGTCGTGAGAAAGGTAACTCCCACTATTCATGTGGTTTTCTCAGGAGGTCTGGATGCCCGGGGCCTGGGTCGGGTCACCTTCACCACATACTGTATGTAACTTTAAAAAGAATCCTAAAGGTCGTCTGTCTTATGAAGTTTTTCACACCCCTCCCTTAGTTAATAGCACCTCTATTTTTCTGTACCCCCACAGTACATTGTGAGTGTGGCCATACGCGGAAAAATGAGTCTCTTTGAGGTTTTTTGCAAACACTTAGCTCACATCATGCTCAATACATACACAGATTGCCCTCCTGTAGCTGTGAATCCCTGGGGACACCAACTTGATGTAAAGATGACAAAGACATTGATGTACAGGAAAATGGGAGCTTTAAGTAGCTTCGTGAAACCAAAGGGCAACATTAGAGCACGTAACAGGTCATCTGAAGCCTGTGTCAAAAAGTCTACACTTTAACCACTTCAAACCCGCTCAGACGGCTGTCATCAAGAACACGGAAAATGACAAGTGTTGGCGAGGACCTGGCGAGACTAGACCCTCCTACACGGCTGATAAGAATGTAAAATGGGACGGTAGCTGCTGTGGAAAACAGTTTGGTGGTTCTTCAAAGGGTTAAACATGGAATTACCATATAGTCTGGCAATTCCAGTCCTGGGCAGACAACCAAAAGAAGGGAAATCAGATGTTCAAACAGAGACTTGTATAAGAATGTTCTCAGAGGCACCCTTCACGATGGCCGAAGGTGGAAGCAAGCAGCCTGCAAGCAGCCCTGCTCCCGCTGATAAACGGCTAAAGAAACTGTATTATATTCACCCAATGGACGCAAAAAGGAATGAAATACCGATACTTCTGCAACATGGGTGACCCTCAAAAATATTATGCCGAGTGAAAGAAGCCAGCCACAAAAGGCACATAGTCAATGATTCCATTTACCTGAAATGTCAGGAAAAGGCACATCCATAGTGACAGAAAGCAGCTTCCCAATGGCCCAGAGCTGGGATAGGGGACAGGGTGAGGGGACAAGGTGCGCGATTACTTAATAGGTATGAGGTTTCCTTTGGGGGCAGTGAAAATGTGGTTACACAACATTGTGAATGTGTTAAAACCACTCCATGTTACACTTTAAAATGGTTCAAGTGTCGAATTTTAGGTTCTGTGAAATTTTAGCTCAATTATTTTGCAAGTGTGTACTTAGACGAAGACAAGTATTGGTCTCAGGAACGGCTTCTCTCTTGCAACATTTCACAATCCTCCAAAGTCGCAGCCGCTGACCTTGACCTCCTTCCAAAACCGGTCTCCAAAGCCGGGCACACCCCACGAGACCCTGGGGCGGGGGTGGGGAGGGCTGGAAGCCAGACGGCAGAGGTCAGCCCACAGCTCCACCAGGTCAGCCCGCAGCTCAGCCTTCATCCTCATTTGGACCTTCCTCCTATTGCCTTCTCATCGCTCTCGGAAGCTGGGGTCATGCCAGCCCCAGGAGGATCCAGGTATTCCCAATGCCCTGCCACCGAGGGTGTCACTGGTGCTCCCAGAGGCTCAGCATCAACTGATCGATTAGACAAAATCCAACCCGGAATGAATTCCAAAAGAGGAATGTTCTGAAATGGGAAGAAAGGAACTGAGCTCCCAGAGGTCCATTTACATTCAGGGCAATGTGAAAAAGAGGAAACGTATCATACTAGTTTTTGTATAAGACAGAAGAGACCATGAGAAAGTGTGTGTGTTATTTCCATGTAAAGAAATACAGGAAGTATAACAGACACTCATTATGGAGGTGGGAGGGAATAGCTAGAAGGAATAAAGATAATGGGACGTCTTGTATACCTATTTATATCATTTTAACTTTGACCCATACAAATCTTTTATGTATTCAAAAAATAAAATTTCACGTTAAAAGGATGAGCTAAATAAAGCACACTCTACAATAAAGTGCAAACGGGGACAAAACAAACTGATTATAAATGAAACCACAAGGAATTGATTTGGGTACTCTGACCGTACATCCCTAATGAGATCTGTTCTAAAAACAAAAATAACTACAGAAAAAATATACTTCACCACGAAGATGTATTGTCAGTAATAATAGAGTCTTATAATTGTGAAACTCTTTTATGCATAATATAGTAATATATAAGCGAATACATATTTTACTGTAAGAGAAAAAAAAAAGATGCTAAGAAGAAGTTAAAGAAAAACCCCATACCGTTGAATTTGAGGTGGAAATATCAGTTTGAACTCACGATTGTTTTTTAAATGAGTTTTCTGGCTCTGTTCACTGGCGGGCCTGGGAGAAATGGCAGCCTGTAGCAAAGAGCACACGTAAGACCAAGATCTTGATTTTTCTGTATCGTTTACCACTCGGGGAACCGGGACTCCGTGGGGAAATGGTTGATCTGAGGTTTCTCAGGCTGCAAATGTAAAACGTGAGCCTGGGACAGCTTGCTGTGTCAGAAAGCAAACAGGTCTACAGATAAATGTGATGCCATGACCGGGATTTGGGGGCTGGACTGGGGTCTCCAGTGGGACAGTGTGAAATGTCAACATGAGTGATGATAGTATACGGTTAGAACACATGTTTTAACATCCATGAATCCACAGTGATTTTGAGGGGGGAAAAATAGTGGGGATGGGGAAAATTCTCATAGAATTTGCCAGCTAGAGAATGTGGGAGGACTAAAAGAAGCCAAGACCACCCTTTTGGAAACCACCCATTGCAGTATTTGATTCAGGCAATGTCATCGGTGGTTGCTAAAACTATTGGGTCAACTGGATATTCAGAGAGAGGAAGAGAGAAAGAGAAAGCAAATATGGCAAACAGAGCTGGTGAAGGGTAAAACTGCGAAGGTGACATCTGAGTCACAAGCTGGAGATACTATCGATGGGCTCTGAGGACAGTGCGGATTTGGGGGACGATGAGAGAAAAGGGGCGCTCCCAGGATTCTGCTTATATAACTGGGTAGGTGGTGGTGGCCTCTGCCAGGATATCCTTGAAGAGGCCTGCGCTGGAAGGAGGTGACAGACATGTGGGCCACTGGACAACAGCGAAGCACCCAGAAGAGAAGCTTGCACGGTGCTGTGGTCTGTCAGTCGTCACAGCAGCCACGGGTGGCCAGCCAGAGGCTGCCCCTCTTTTCCAGAAATCTCCACCCCTCCCGGGAGGACACACAAGGAAAGAAAGTCTTCAATCTCGTGCGATCTCGTTGCATCTTGCTTTTCCTTGTTCTCAGAAGCAGATTCCAGGCAGCGTAAGCGACAAGAAATTCTTGACGCAAGTGCATTGTACACAGAACAAGATGACAGGACTAAGCCTCACCACCAGGTGGGCACGGAGCAGAACCAACAGGGCAAAACGGGGCGCATGTAGAACGAGAGTCCTCAAGCGCGAACTCTTGGGAATGAGCAGACAGTGAGGGCTCGCTGTGTGATCGTTTCCTGGGGCTCCAGCAGCGTATGACCACAAACGTGGTGGCTCGTGACAACAGAGGCTTTTTCTCTCACCCCTCTGAAGGCCGGAAGTCCGAAATCAAGGTGTCAGCAGGGCCGCCCCTCCCCCCAGAAGTGCCCGGGGAGATTCTGTTCCTTGCGTCCTCAGCGCGTCTGGTGGTGCCACGTGTCCCCCGGCTTGTGGCTGCATCGCTCCAATCCCTGTCTCCACTTTCACACGGCCCTCTCCTCTTCTGTCTGTGTGTCTCTTATAAGGACGCTTGTCACTGGATTTAGGGTCCATCCAGATAAAAATCCCACAGATCTCTTCTTCTCAAGATCCCCAACTATGTCTGCAAAAGGTCCTTTTTATTTTATTTTTCTAAATAAAGTCACATTTGCAGGTCCCAAGAAGGGCAATGTGCACATATCTTTTTTGGGGGGAGCACCATTTCACCCGCTACAGGATGAGACTTTCACAGACCTTCGGCGGGGCGGCAGGGCAGTAGGGAGTCAGCGGTTAAGCGCTTTCTTTCTGACTCAGCGCTAGCGTCGTGTGGTGAGGGCCACTCATTCTAGAACTGCACAGTGAAACCCATCTCTCCCTCAGCTCCTGCTCCTTTTTGACAAGAAAACAGAAGGCATTCTGGGAAATGCTGGTGGGCCCCAAACCCTTTTCCCGCTATGCAAATAATACCTCTTCTCAGGGCCTATTTCTAAGCCCAGGGGTCTGAGGTCCCTTTGCCAGCCACCCAGGCCCCAGCTTACCCTCCGTTGAACTCTATGACCTTGGGTATTGACTTTGAACCCTCAACAAGCATTAGCCAGCTGCCCACTTCATGCCTGACACCAGGCTTATGAGAACACTCATTTGGCAATTAATCCTGCTCATGACTTTGGCACGATAGACTTGAACTTGTTCTGTGAAGTCCCAGATTCACAGGGAGTCATGAGTGGGAAATTCAAAAGTCAGTACAAAAAGCTAAAATCGTTCTAGCCGAAATCACCCTCAAAGAAACCATTTGAGGACCCAGAGCCAGACTTTGAGGCTCAGAAGCAAAACTCAGCTTGTTCCCTTGCACTGTAGAGAGGGAGGGAGGCAGATCTAGTTTGTAAATGGGGGTGGAGAAAGAAAGAAAGAGAAATGCATTAATAAGACTTCCCTTTTCTGTTTCTTCACCTCTAAATTTTATAGTTGGTTTTCCTAAGTGGCAACTCATTGTTCTTCTCAGGAATTAGGTCACATGATTCTGCAGGGTAAGCCAAAATCTTCAGGGTAAGCCAGCCAGCTAGAGACCCAGGAGAGAGTTGATTCTACAGCTGGAGTCCAAAGACAGTCTGCTGGGAGAATTTATCCTCTCCCCAGGGAGTTCGATCTTTTTCTTAAGACCTTCAACTAATTGGATGAGGCCCACCCACATTATGGAGAGCAACCTGCTTTACTCAAAGTTGCATCATTTAAATGTTAAGCCCATTCAAAAGCTGCCTTTACATCTAGAATAATCGATCAAAATATCTGGGTATTGTGGCCCAGCCAAGTCGACACATAAAATTAACCATTATACTCCCCTACCTCTGCCACGATGAAATCCTCTCCCTTTTATTCACTCTGCCCACTCTTTTCTAGGCTGGGCCGACCCCAAGGCTCTTCTCTGCCCTGTTGAACCCTCAGAGGACTCAGGGATTCAAACTCCTGCTTCCTGGAACTTTCTCTTTCCAGCCAGGTGGATCCCACCACTTCAGCAGCTCCCAGAATTATACTTTCCCCAAGATCCCCTCTAGATGGCATCAAGGGCTGTTGGCTGTGTGCCCAGACTGTGGAAATGGCTCTCCCTGCTCCCCGCTCCTGCTCCCCACTTCCCTGCATCACTGTCAGCCTGGACCAGGCAGAAAGCAAGCCTCAGATAAGAGCCTATTACCTTGCTTTATTTTCTTCTAGAGTTTAATATCAAGTGAATTATAGTATTGCACTATCTGTTTATTGTTTGTCTCTCTCCCACCAAAACATAAGCTTCTGGAGGGCAGGGACATCATCCCTAGAGCCTAGCCCAGTGCCTGGCACAGAGAGGGGCTCGAGTACTTGTCGACTGGATGAACTTTTCCTTTGTTCAGCACATGCCACGCCAAGGTGCACACACAAGCTCAGCTACTGGGCAATTTACAGTTTCTGGGCATCTCCGCACACATGCCCATCACCTCATTTTTCCCTCTTTGGCAGTTAGACCCTCCCTTGCTTCTGAACAGGAGTCCCTCCTATCTTGGAGTCTGTTCAGGTGGGGGTCCTCTCAGCCCCTGCAGGAATGTGAGCTGCATCAACGAGCTGATGCCGGGGTCTAGTTAGAGGAAAGGGCCCAGGACACAAAGCAGGGCACGGGTGGCAGACTCGTCACAGCAGTCACAGCAGTCACAGCAGTCCGGAGCATTGTAGAGGAAAGGGACATGGGGTGTGCTTTGGACATAGCGTTCCAATCTTGCACCCAGCTCTTCCTGCGCCCCGGCCTTGTCCTGGGGACTCCCCCGGAACCCAGCGCCGCCTGGAACCTAAAGGAGGCGCTGCTGCTCTTTCCCTCTGCTGCCGCGGTCCCTGGCGTCAGAAACGTGCAGCGCAGCAGCGCCACCTAGTGGTGGGTATAGCTCAGCCTGTGCCGAGAACCGCTCTGGGGTCAGGGCCCCCCTGGGAGGGCAGATTTCTTTTTCTACTTTGCCCGACTTACCCCCGGAAATCCAGGAATCCACCCTGCACACCTCTAACTGAGCCCACTTACACCAGGCAGGACTCCGCTTGGCTCCCCCTTTTATTTCAAAAGTATTGTACATTTTAGGGAATATAGTCGATCATATTGTAATAACTATGTGTGGTATCAGGTGAGTACTCGATAAGTTGTGTAACTGTCTAATCACTATGCTGTACACCTGAAACTAATAGCGTATGTCAACTGTAACTGAAAAATAAAAAAATTTATTGAAAAATAAAACATTTTTAAAAACAAAATTATAGTACATTTATCATTTTAAAAACACCAGTAAATGAAAAGAAAAATCCCAGTGTCATGTTGCCGGATAAAATATAGGACATCCAGTTAAACTCAGATTTCAGATAAACAAGAAATAATTGCATGGGACATGTTTGTTCTAAAAAATGTATTCACAGTTTATCTTAAATTCAAAGTTAACTGGATGTTCTGTATTTTTTATTTGCTAAATCTGGCAACTCTATACCCATAACCTAATTATACTCTAATTAACACTTTGAAGTGTATTTATACAGTTTTTTAAAAAAATCTCTATATGTACATAATTTTCCCAAAAAAAGGGGGTAGGGGGATCTGTAAGGTCGACTATTTTGCAACTTAATTTCTCCATTTAACCATACCCCTTGAATATCTTTCCAGTGTTCTTACCAATGTAAGGTAAGACTTGCAGACATCTGGAGATCATTCTAGTTTCCAAATCCCCTATTCTTTGGGGGGACCCAAACTGCCCTGAACCTCCTCTGGTTCCAGCACTTCCACCAGCAGGCTCCCTTCCCTCTGCCATGCTGCAGGCCGTATGTAGCTCTCCTAACAGGTACTGGGCTGCTATCTGCAGGACCAGTGAGCCAGAGGCAGGACTTTGCTCAGAGAAGCACTTGGATCCAGCTCAGGGATGAGACTGTGGGGTCTAACGCCTTCCCCGGAACTCCTCACTTGCCACTCCCCAGCTTCGTGGCCGTGGTCGTGGTCCAGTGGCCGCTCAGCCACACAGTCTCCTTGATGGCAGAATGGGGCTGGTGATCGTGGTAGGGTTATCATTGAGGATTCATCTTTCATTTCTCCAGTAGATGGCAACCTCATCCTGGGAAAGAAACTTCTCTCTTTATCACGGTCACCGTAATATCCTCACAGAACATGCTCAATGCTTGTAACGTCACAGGCCCTCAAAAACTATATACCACTGGCCGCGTGGCCAAATGATGGGTGCTTTTACACGGAAGGAGAGGGTGCAACTGTCCACTTTGGAGGAGATAGTGCTGCACTGTTAGAGTCTGTTGAAAGATAAACGGAGGCAAATTTAAATGTTTAAGAGTTGATTTGAACAAAAATCAACTCCAATTGGACAGGCCCACACTGGAAGTGGTCAGGCGTGCTCGGCGGATGGGAGTCAGGAGAAAGACATACAGAGAAGGTGCTAAAACCGGGACAGGAAAGAATTTGACTGACTACAGCTTCAAGCCTCACTGGCTCTTTGTGATTGGTTGTCCGTAGCGTTTTGATTTCGTAACTCTGAGGCATTTACAGGCCTGAATCTGCGATTGCTTTAGAGCCAGGTACCTCAGTTCAGGGGCCTCCTTGTTGAATTTACTAGATCTGACCTGCAGCCAGGCTGGCCTGCCTGCCCTCTCCCCACAGAAACACAGCTCCCACACTTTCTGCTCGTGTAGTTCAGCCAACAGCACCCTGAGCTGCTTCTGCAGCAGACAGAGTAAGTCTCTGCAGTGCCCGGTGGGGAAAGGTGGGGTGGGGGACAGTGCAAGCTTCGGGTCAGACGGAGCAGACTTGAACCCCTTCTCTGCCACTTTCTGGCTGTATGACCCTGTAGAGTTTCTTCTTGCTGCAAATTCCCACACCTTTAGAAGCTTGAAACAATACAAATTCCTTATCTTACAGTTCCGGAGGTTGAAAGTCTGACGTAGCTCTCTCTCTGGCTTAGAATCAACGTGTCGGCCCGCCTGTGTTCTTTTCCAAAGAGGGGAATGTCCGTTTCTGTACAGACTAAATGTTTGTGTCCCCCAAAATTCACACACGCACTGAAGCCTATTTGGAAGTGGGACCTTTGGGAGGTGACTGTAACACAAAGGTGGAGCCCTCATCAGTGGGATTAGTGCCCGTATGAAAGAGACTCCAGAAAGATCCCTTGTCCCTTCCACCACAGTAAGAAGATGTCCATCTGTGATCCCGGAGGTGGGCCCCTACCAGACACCAAAACTGCCAGGGCCTTGATCTTAGAATCCCTAGCCTTCAGAACGATGAGAAATAAATTTCTACCATTTCCAAGTCATCCGGTTTGTGGCATTTTGTTACAGCAGCCTGAGGTGACTGATACTTTCCTTGCTTTTTCCAGTTTCTAGGGGGTACCCCCATCCCTTGGCTCATGGCCCCTTTCCACCACCCTTGAAGCCAACGCTCTGACCTTCTATAATCACATCTCCCTCCAACTCAACCCTCTGCCTCTCTTTTTGGGACCCTGGTGGTTATATTGGGCCTACCTGGATAATCCAGGATAATCTCCCTATTTTAAGGTCAGGGTTTAGCCATCATAATTGCATCTGAAACCTTAATTCACCTTTACCTGTTAAGCTAACATAGGTTGCATGGATTAGGGCGTGGGCACCTTTGGGGGCCATTATGCCACCTACCACAGACTTAGAGTAATTAATGATATAACCTCTAAGACTTCATTTCTTTATGAAGCAGAGTTTCTATGATGGGTGAGGCAGGGATTAGAGATGGTGGTTGTATCAGTCATCTATTGCTGTGTAACAAATTACTCCAAAACTTGGTGGCATAAAACAATATTATCTCACCTTAATTTTTTGACTCTGAGAAAGGGTCAGATATGCACAGCGTAGCTGAGCAGTCCAGTGGGGGGTCTCTCAGAACATTGCAGTCAAGATGGACATCTTGCTTTTCAGAGTCTTTAATTTTTATATTTTTCAAAATAATTTTAAACTTACCTGGTAAAGCTCATTTTTTAAAAAATTAACAAAAGGAAAAATGTTCCCCACCACGGAGTTCCCAGTTACTTCGGCTGTCCCGGGTACTCTGTCCTGCCTCCCCAGGGCTCTCTGCTCACCTAGTGTGCTGGGCAAATAAGGAGTTTTACTGCTTTTTGTTTGGTTTGACAGGCCTCCAGTACCCTGCAAGATGACAGAAACATCTGTTCGTCTCTGCTCCCCATTCCTGGCACAGAGCTCCTGAAACCCTTGCAAATTTCTAGGTGGTTAGAACAATAAGAACATCTTTTAGTCTAATATTTGGACTTAGACGCTGGTTCCTGACACCTAGCTCCTAAATCCCTTGGAATTTCTCTGGTGACAGGAGTGTCTTTGCTCTAATGAGGTGACTCTGGGTGGGCTCCTGCATGGGGACTGGTCACCAGAAAGACCAAGCCATGATCAAAGGCTTACAATTTTCAGCGTCACCCCCAGCCTCCAGAGAGGAGAGAGGGGCTGGAAATGGAGTTCATAATCTCTCGTAGCTACGTGAGGAAGCCTCCACGAAGATCCCAACGGTGTGGGGGTCTGGAGACCCTCCAGGTTGGTGACCACAGGTGTGGGGGGAGCCATGTGCTCGCATGGAAGCTCCGCGCCCCTTCGCACAGTAGGGTCTCTCTCTTCCATCTGCAAGTTCATCTGTATCCTTTATCATCTCCTTTTACAATAAACTGGTAAACAGTAAACTGTTTCCAAGATCTGTGAGCCGCTCCAGCAAATTAATCAATCCTGAGGAGGGGGTCATGGGACCCTCCAGTTTCTGGTGGGTGGGTGAGAACTACAGAAACAACAGGGACATGTGACTGGTGTCTGAAAAGGAGAGCGATCTTGTGGGACTGAGTCCTTAACCAGTGGGACCTGACCAGCACCATCACCACCACTACTTCCACCATGACCACCATCACCACCATCACCACCATCACCACCACCACCACCACCACAAGCACCATCATTATCTTCATCATTAGCTCCATCATCACCATCACCACCACCATCACCTCCACCATCATTATCACCATTATTACCTCCATCATCACTATCACCACCACCATCACCACCACCACCAGCACCACCATCATTATCATCACCACCATCACCACCATCATCACCATCACCACCATCATCATCACCATCACCTCCACCACCACCATCATCACCACCACCACCTCCATCACCATCATCACTACCATCACCATCATCACCACCACCATCATCACCACCATAATCACCCTCATTTTCCCCATCACATGAGAAACTGAGTACTGACCTCTTGTAACGTATAGGACGCCCAGCTGGTGTCACAAAATTGCTCGGTCTGGGGAAAACCCCTACACGTGTGGTGACCAGAGGTGTCAGCGGTGAAATGCTCTGTGGGTGATGTTAAGGGAGAAACACAGAAGGGAAAGACTGGGTTTTTCAAATGCATACCCATAGAAGAGGGGGCCCCACACCATCTCCTGCAGCCCCATCAGTTCACATCAGCCCAAGATCCTGGCTTCCGGATCCCCCAGAGGGCAGCTGGCTAAGCCTGGGTAACACCTGCTTCCCAGGCTGCAGCCACCTGGAACCAGTATCTTTGTTTCTCACTGCTGGTCACATGTTCCAAGCATTCAGGCCCGCTGCTTTTTAAATGCCCTGGTCCCACTAAAGCCCATTTTACTTGGAGGCTTGGGCATAATGGTTCCATCCACGGGATAAAAGGGTTTGCCCTTTTGACACCAAAGACATGCAAAATGGTAGAGAAACCACACAGACGGCTGCCACCTGCATGCAACAGCAACTTCCCCGTGTTGGAAGATTTCTGAAGAATAGTGGGAGGGGAGCCTTGGTCGCGGCAGGAAGAGGTAGGGCACAGGGGTATTGTGACATGCTCCAGGGAAGGGCAGCTTTTCCCATGTCCGACAGAGGCCTGGGCCCAGAGGTACAAGGGGCCAGGGCCGGATATGGAGCCTGGGGACCAGCCCTCCGGGGCCCTGCAAGACGGAGAGGCCGAGCGGCAGCACCAGGCCCCAACCCAGGCCATCGAGCAGCACGGCCAGGTGCTGATACTGAGCGAGTTCTGGAAGCATGAGGAGTGCTCCCTGACCCTGCAGGACCTTCTGGAGCAGGCCTCGACCAATCGGCCCACCGGGCCTTCGTCCATCCGAGCCACCAGCGGCCACAGCAGCTCCAGCAACTGCGCCAGGCGGCGGCCCAAGCGCTCCGGCGAGAGCCCGTCCAACAGCGCCGACAGTCCGGCCGCCAAATCCAAGCGCTGCAGCCGGCAGTGGCCGCGCGACACGCACAAGGCCGAGAAGCCCCGCGAGTGGGAGCAGGAGGCGGCTCCGGCCGCGGCGGCGGGGCCCCCAGCCTCCGGGGTGGCGGAGGCCCCCGCGTCGGAAGGCGGGAGCTCGGCGCAGACGCAGGCGCGCGCGCCACGCGAGCCGGGCGCGCGGCTGCTGCTGGTGCTGTGCCGCGCGTCCGCGCTGCGCACGCAGCTGCCGCGGCTGCAGCTGCTCCTGCAGCAGGTGCGCGCGCGCCGCCGCCGCCCGCCCGTGGCGCTCGTCGGGATCGTGGTGCAGCCGCTGCGCGACGAGGAGGCCGAGGCGCGCCGCCGCATGGAGACCCTGCTCTGCAGCGTCTTCGCGGCGCACGGCCCCGCCGTGGAGGTGCACACCGCCGTGTTCGACCCCTGTCGCCCGGACGGCATCCTGGACTTCCAGCGCGCCGCCAGCCAAGCGCACAAGGTCGCCGCACGACGCGGCTGCGTCCCCCTAGTGGATCAAGGGACTCAGACGGATGGTGAGGAGGAGCCCAAGGCGAGGGGTGGGAGCGCCAGCGGCCGTGGGCGTCCCCCCTCCCACCCGTGGGAAACTTTAAATACGGAGGGAGGCCTGTGCGCTGACTCTGCTGGTCCCAGTAGTAGTAAAGTCCCTGATGTCACAGTCCCTCGCCTAGTGCCTCCACTGACATCGTTTGGGGTGAAGATGAACTAGATTTCTCGCCCCAGGTCTGCTCCCTGGGTCGATCTCAGGTCAAAAGTGTTCGAATTAACTTAGTATGTAAAGTTACCCTTCCCACCCATCCACCCAACCCCTTGTCCCCTCATTCACTTCTCAGAATCAGGCTTTTGTAAGGTACAAATGTGGGACTTTGCAGGTCCAGGGCCCGCCCCCTTCTCTCCGCCTCCAAGCTTGGTTCTTCAGTCTCCCCCTCCAAGGGACCCATAATAATAATAAAAGCACGCCGATTGTGAGCCAGGCACTGTTCTAACGGTTTGTTCACATCTAATCCTCATAACAGCCCTCTGGGGAAGGTTCTGCTTCAGAGTAGCTGCCTGCTGGCTGTAGAATTCTCGTGCACAGCCCTGAGGCCGTTCCTACCCAGGAATCAGCCTGCGGCCCCAGGCACTTGGTCTCTGGTCTAAGGATCCAGGCCTGTGGGCTTTAAATGAACACCAAGCGCCTTCTGTCTGTAGAAGCCTCTGCCTCCTGGCCCCGCCTCCCCCAGGGCCCTGGCAATGGTGGGGATGAAAGAAATGCTGGGGTTGGGGAGAGTCCAAAGCCCCAGTTACTCCAGACTCTGCCCCCCTCCCGCTGGTGACCAGAACAAGTTGTCCCCTCTGAGAACTAGTTGCCTTCATGACTGGTTGGGCCAAGAGCCCGCTGGTGTCTGAGGTACCATCCAGCTCTAAGATGGATAAATGTTGACATGCTTGTTCAGGGTGTCCAGGACACATCCAGAGGCCCAGACCACGGGGGACCTTCTGGTCAGTACCTTGGACTCATTATTCTCGCTCTCCTAAATAGTCCATGAGGTTTTTCGATAGCCTCCATGCGGTTAGGAAAACCCCTTGGCTGTGGACCGTTCCGTCGGTCATCCTCAGCCAAGGCCAGAAACCTCCTCCAGTCCGTCCTTGAAAGTGACCCCTGAGCAATGCGGTCTCTGCGATGCCTTGTCCCCCCATCGCCCACGCCAGCCCTTCCTTCAACAGCGTCCTGCTTTCTCTGTCCTCGTACCCTCCCCTTCGAGCAGCTCGTGTCCAGCCCTTTCCCTGGACTTCAGCCCTTCAGGTCTCCACATCTGGGAATGGGGAATGGGGGATGCGAAGGGAGACGAGGGGAGAAGTCACTCTGATGCCATGCAGTGTGTGATCGGGGCCCAGGGAGGGGAGAGAGGGCTTCTCGTCGGGGGGATTCGAAGAAAGGCTTTGTGAGGCTATGGGTCCACGGGACGTGGGTCGTGATGATGGGAAGTGGTCTGGGAGAGGGGGAGGGGGGCTTGATGGAGGGGGAAGGGCTTCTACAAGTGCAGGGAAGTGAGGCGTGTTCGCCAGACCTCTGGTGCTCATGGTTGGCCAGAGCTAGACGTGGATAGCTTTAAGGTGGTTGATAAGCCTATGGATATTTAGGGTGAACCTTCCTACGATGCACAGGAAGGCGGAGTTACCAGCCTTAAAATGTCGTTAGCGCTGAGGTTGGGAAAGCCTGATTTAAACCAGGTCAAAGCCTTCCGTCAAACCGTCAAAAGCCCACTGGTACCTGAAAATCTAATTTCGCAGAGATAAGCACCTTAGGAGATGTTGACCTGCCTGTTAAACCTGACCAGGTGTCTCTGATTCTAAAGGAAGTGCCCCACAGGAATCGTCGCTCTTGACTTCAGGGAGTTATCACCTTCCGGTAGCCTCCCCCGCCGTCCCCCATCCCCGAACCTCCTCATGCTGAGGTGCAACTGAATTCCATCCAGCTTTATCAATCTAGCTTTATAGATCTGAGCTTCCTTCCACTTCTAGTCCTGCGTGCCTCTTTTCTCTTCCATCCTCACCCTCAAGAGATGTTTTAATCCATTGACTTGAGGGCCTCTGTAAGCATCTCACTCCCTACCGCTTTCCAGAATCATGGAAAGAGGGCGCCTTGAACAGGCAGTTAGCCCATCCATGCCGCCACCAGCTGTGTGGCTTTGGGAAGGTGATTGACCTTGGAAGCTGTTTCTCCTCTGCGAAGCGAACCAGCAAGGTCTTTGCAGGCTCTAGAATCCTTAAGGTATTTCCTGTCATTTCATAGTTCACATGGGGCCTGGCATTCTTCCGAGCCAAGTGTGCCCTAAATCGGATCCTGGGGCAGGAGTGCCACCACCCCCCAGACAGAGGGGCTAACAGTAGGGTACTCACCCGCTTTGTGCTGCATTAAACTAAGTAGAGTCTTCTAACGTGGACACATTTTGTGAAGGTTCAGGCTGTCTTTTAAAATTGCTTTTTTTCTCTCCCATCCTAAAAGGAAAAATCACATTGTTAATGTCGAGAAAGATTCATCGTCCGCTAACTGGCCTGATGGGTTGGGGTGTGAGTAGTAGTCTAGCGTGGCTAGCGAGATGAGTTTGAGAAAAGTGTGCTTTTCCAAACAGCTGTTACATTTTTAGGGAAATTCTTTCGCCGAATGCAAGGGGTTCTTATCGAAGTTGGGGACCCCTCCCCCAGCCTCTTCCCACATTTGGGGAGGGCAGGCTTTGGCAAACAGGGGAGCTGCTCTATGTAAGATAATCTGGGGGAGACGGCCGAGATGGTAGGGGGCCGTGGGCTTTCTGTGAACCCCCAGATCTTCAGTAAAGTTACCTACGACTCCCAGAATGCATGGTGAAGTAGTTTTGGGGGGGCTTTGGGGGATTTTGGTATGTGGAAACCGGTGACAGAGCTGAGCATAACAGCCAGGGTGTCTTAGAGCGAACTAATAGCACACGGAAACCCAGGAACACACCAGCAAAGTGCCTGAAGGAGACATTCCAGTCGCAAAATCGTGGGGTTCTACGTTGTCACAGGCCCCAGGGCCAGGCTTAACCCAGGCCCATAAGGGGTCCAGCAGCTGCCCTCTACCCATCCCAGTAGCTGGAGAGGAGAGAGGACAGCAGGCTCCTGTCAGCAGCGAAGACTGTCCCCAGAGCACTGCCATAGGAGTCACCTGGCTTTTGTGACCTCACAGGAGGGGTGTGGATGACTTTTCTTTGTGGGGCCTGGGAGCAGCCGGAGACCAGAGCCTTCCCCAGGGTAGGGACAGACGGCCTCCCCAGGAGGGAGCCAGGACATTAGGCAGCTCCATGTAGTTCCACGTTTAGGTCGGGAGGGCCCACCATGAAGAAGGGCAAAAGGAAGAAGCCAGAGGCCAGACGCCGTGGCTCCAACTCGCATCATGGCAGCTCTGAATCCACCTCTGCGTCCACCCCACAGCAGCCCAGCTCTGCACCCGCCCCTCCGCAGCCCAGCTCTGCACCTGCCCCTCAGCAGACCACTTCCGGATCCACCCCACAACAGCCCAGCGTGGCACCCACCCCTCAGCAGCCCAGCTCCGCACCCGCCCCTCAGCAGACCACCTCTGCATCCACCTCTCAGCAGCCCAGCTCCAGGTCCACCCCAGAGCAGCCCGAGTCCCAGGCTCTGCCAGCTCCAGAAAGCAGCCAGTCGGCTCGGGGCCTGCTGTGTCAGAAGCCTGGCACAAAATCGTCCTCCGGAGCCAAGAAAACAGGTGGGCAGGCTTTTTGCTCAACACTTCTAGCCTCTTTGCTGCTAGAGTGCCAGGGTGACCCCGGAAGCCGGTTCTTACCGAGTAGGGATGCGTGGTTGATGGGTATTCTGGAACTGTGCTTGTGGAGTGTGAGGGTTTCGGCTTTGTCTTCTTTATCCCAGAGACCAAGATTCTGGGTTTTGTAACGCCTCGCCATGCTGAGTGTCACTGAAAAGGGTGGGCACACATGTACACTAATGCTTAACATGGCTCAGCGGTAGTACTAGCTCATTAGGGATCAGAAGTGCCACGTGGCCGCACAGAAATGAAAACCAAGGATGTGTTAATAGAATGATATGGTTTAGGACAAGGGAGGTGATCATATCCCTTTGCTCTGGCCTCATCAGGCTTTGGCCTGTGTGCTGTCAAAGGTACCTGCTGTCTAGTCCAAAAAAGAAAGTCCAGGTTGATGTGTTGAGAGGAGCAGGGGGAAGCAAGAGCCGTTTGGTGAATGAGAGTTGGCTAAAGGGATTGGAGGAAATCCATCAGGTGGAAAGTGTGAGTAGGCGTGCTCCATGTTGTCCTTCACGGTCCAAGGGCCCAGACTGGCCAGATAAAATAAAGGACACCCGTTCCATTTGAATTTCAGATGAACAACAAATCATTTTTAAGTGTTTTAGTGTAAGCGTGTCCCAAATAGTTCATGGGCGTCCTGTATTTTTGTGGGCTAAATCTGGCAACCTTAGCCATGGGAGGAGATGCTATAGACAGGAAGATTTTTAAATGTTTCATTAAAAAAAAAAAATCAATTAGCTCTGTCTGACAATGGAATGGCTGTCCAGAAAAAGGGGTCCCCTATCTTCTTGGGTGACCAGAGTCTGAATGAGCATTGGATTGTGTAGAGGGAATTCAAGTGGGATTCGGGTGAGCTGGTTAACACTACCACTACTAATAATGGCGATAGCTAACTCTTGTCACCCACGTTCACTGAGCACCCAGCATTCGGGTCTATGTTAATTTTCTCACTTAACAATCCTGTGAAGGACACATATTAGTGTCATCATCTTCATCCTATAGATGAGGAAACTGAAGCCCAAAGAGATCAAACAGTTCTCTCTCAAGCAGCCACTGGTAGCACTGAGCGGGAAACCTCAGTCTAACTCACTCCAGAATCCTCGCTCTTACCTGCAGCCCCGACCTCCCAATCCCAAGAGGTCTGGCGGTCTCCCCTGGAGGGAGAACATCCTTCTCTGAGCTTCTCCTGGATCTGCCATGAGCCAGTGCCCGTGGCTGTGTGGCCCTGAGCAGGCCACACTCCCCAGGCCACAGTGTGGACCCTCTGGGACAGTGTGGACCTGAGTGAGAGGTGTGAGTGAAACCCTATATCCAAGGCATTGCCATGACACGATATTTCTGTGACTGGGAATCAATTTGTTCTTAACATAAATGGTTTCAGGTGTTATACTGTATATTGTATGTATTATGATCTTCAACTACTGAGCTAAGAATGCCTGGACTGTGGCCTTCAGAACAGACATCTGTAGGATGCCAAACTATTCCCAAATCTTTGCGTGAATGCACGTGACTCACCCCGGGAGAATTCTGCTTGGTAAAGGGGGCAAAGCAGGAAATGCTGGTGGCGTTGTCAGCGGTTATGATGGACACTTACTCTTCTTCCACCAAAGGCATTGTCTCTCTCTGAGCCAGACTGGGAAGGAATGTTGAAGATCAGGGATGAGGGCCTTCAAATACAGGCTCCCGCTTCCTAAAATCCAAATCGTTCGTGTGCAGAAAATATTATCGCTCTAGAAAACACGAGTCTTTCACTAGAACGACTGTGATCAGGAGACAGACAGTAACAAGTGTTGGTGAGGCGGTGGAGATACCGGAACCTTCTCACACTGCCGGAGAGAATGTGAAACAGTGCCGCTGCTACGGAAAAGCGTGACAGTCCTACAAAGGGATAAACAAGAGTGACCAGAGGACCCGGCAGCTCCACTCCTGGGCATATACCCAAGAGAATTAAAAGCATACGTCCCCACGAAAACGTGTGCACAAATGTTCACAGCAGCGTTACTCGCTACCGCCAAAATGCAGAGACAACTCCACGTCCACTGACTGACGAGTGGGTAAACAACAGCCACACATCCCTGCGATGACATACAATTTGGTGACGAAAAGAGGTGATGTGCTGATACCTGCTACGACGTGGACGAAGCTCAGAAACGTTGGGCTGAGTGAAAGAAGCCAGTCCCCAAAAAAGCCCACGTATAATACAATTCTGTTTGCGAAATGTCCAGAAGAGGCCAATCGATTGCCAGGAACCGCGTGGAGCGGGGGCCAGGCAGGGACTGCTAATAATGAGTACCGAGTCCCTTTTGGAGGAAATGGAAATATTCTGCTCTCAGAGAGAGATGATGGTTGCACATCTTTGTGACTATACTCAAAACCGCTGCACATGTTAAAGGGGTGAATTGTACGATGTGGAAATTATATGTTCATTAAAAAAAATAACTAAAAAAAAGAAAAGAAAGAAGTCTTGCTTTTAGAAGCTCTTCCTTCCCATCGTGGGCGGGTCTCAGCAGGTAGTGTCCTGAGTCTGCCGAGGGTGATCGCTGGCGTCGTGGAGCTTTGGTTGGACCAATCTGTGGCTCCATGAAGACGCCGGGAGGAAGCAGCCTCGCAAAGAGGGAATTCTGCCTGCAGAAGTCCTCTCGTCCCACAGCGGAGGGTGCCACCTCCACGTCCCGCTGGGATCCCCAGCTCAGGAGAACGGAAATGGAGATACGTCTGGGGAGATCCTTCCAGGACTGTAAACTGGAGCAGCAGCTGACTTCCAGATG
Organism: Macroglossus sobrinus; assembly: GCA_004027375.1. Taxonomy (NCBI): domain Eukaryota; kingdom Metazoa; phylum Chordata; class Mammalia; order Chiroptera; family Pteropodidae; genus Macroglossus; species Macroglossus sobrinus. The sequence continues at coordinate 33,752 of PVKZ01002946.1, forward strand.
AGTCTGTGAACCCCACAACTAGGAGACGTGACAGCTCCAGGTGCAAGAATCCATGCCACCTCTCTCGCCGTGGGCCGTCCCCTGCGGCCACCACGTCCTACGAAGTCTGCAGAGAGCACCACACCAAGAGTTAGAAATCCCGGACAGAGGCCCGCTGCTTCAGTCCGCTTGCGACCAGGGCCCATCCCTACATTCTCTGAGGCTCAGTTTCCTTATCTGTAAATATGAGGATAGCAATATACCCCACTTCACGGGATTGTTCTATGACCTGAGACGGATAATGATGCGAAGGAGGGCACACTCTCCAGGCATAAGCTGTCATGCCATTATTATTTTGATGATTCCCGGGTAGTACCGGTCTGTATTTTGCACAGTTAGTTTCTCTCCTGGGTCTTCCAGGCTCCCCCGCCTCTGGGAGGCAGCCGTGTCCCTCATCTCTCTCCTTTTCTGTCCACCCAGGGCCTCTGATTCGGGCAAGCCCGCACCCCTTCTGCTCCTGCTCCACTTGCCCCGGCAGCTCTGCTTGCTGGCGTCGCCTGGGCCTGTGCCACAGCCGCATCTTCGATGTCCTTCTGCCTCGGGCCTGGCCGACCATGCCCGGGAGAGGATTCCCAAACCTCCTCACCTTCTACAGGTTCTGGCTCGTGGGGCTGGACCCTCGGGGCGCTCGGTTCCCATGGCCGGGCTTTGTCCTGACCAGACCGTATTAGCAGTCGTGCGGACTCTCCCTTGGGAGTCCGAGGCCAAAAGCCAAGGCCCCTCCCTCTGGGCGGCCATGGCCTGGGGTTGGCCACCAAGCCCTTTCCGACCTGACACGCCCCACCGGGGACCCGTCTTCACGAAGAGGTGCTGATTTTCCTCCTTAACCGGAAATTTCTTCTTCAGAGGGGGGACACTTTTCTTTTCCCCGTAGGCACCCTGCCCCCCTTCCTCGGAGTACACGCCCTCACAGCCGTTCATAAATTCCACGTCACTCAGAAGCTCTGTGATGAAGTGGTCTGTTTGGCCAGTCGGCCACTGGCTCATACCATAGCTGGGAGCTTGAGTTCCTATCTGCATGTGGATTCTCCCGGAATGTAGTGACAAATACTGATTGTAACTCACAGGCCCTCCTGGTGATAGCCCGGCCTCCGCCCCTCCCGAGGGTCTCAGGCTATTCTAGCAGCCCCCACAGGGGGCATTGCCCCCATCCAAAGTATCTGCTTCCTTTTCCGTGACACCACCGGGTGAAACCTGGGCTGCCACCTTTGCATGGGAAGACCTCTGTCACCATACTGAAGCTGTTACCCCACTTTTCCAGTGGTGCAAGGGCTGGCAGAGGGGCCTCTGCCCACCCCCGCCTCCGGGCTCCAAACAGCTCTGCCTGAACTCAGGGTGTCACCCATGTCCACAGAAGAGGGCTTCCACTTGGGAATGTCAAACCCCCAACCCAGGAGCAGAGCCCCCCCCCCCGCCCACCATCCTCCATCTTCATCCTGCTCCTCGCCCCGGCCCCTCCCCCACCAGGTCCCCTCCCTGTCCATCCTTGAAAAGCGCTCTCTCCCAGACGTATGAGGAGAAACAAACAGATACCCAGGCGTGTCGAGAGAACATGCCCAGAGCTAGACAATACTCTACAACCTGCTAAGTCCCATCCAGGAGGGGCCTGCCCGCCACCCTCCATGAGCGACTGTCCTCCCACACACTTAGTATTTCTGTCCATCTCGTGCCACGTCGTGCCACGGATTCGTGCCACTTTAAAACCAGTAGAAAAACCTACTCTGCATAGGCGACGAGACACTATGGCGGAAACCAGAACAGGGGACTTGACCCTTAACAGCTGCACGGTCTGCGTGGTGTGTGCGTTTTAGAAGCCGAGGTGCAAGCCGGGGGCAATCCGTGTCCTACAAGACGTGTTCAAAGAGCCGTGGGAAAGGAGGTGCTCGCTCCTGAACGGGGGTCCAGGAATTCTGTCGTGCCAATTGTATCTGAGTCCAGAAGGACCTGGGGAGCCTCTGTGGCTGATTTTAAAGGGAGAGCATTCCAGGCAGAGGAAGAAGAGGCAAAAACAAGGCTGAGCATGAGGAAAGGGAGGGGGAGGGGCGGGGTCTAGCTCGGCCCCAGGAAAGACACGGAGTCTTAATTCTGTTCAAAATTGTAGCCCCTGCTCCCCTACTCTTTCCGTTTTCTCAGGGGAGTGACACGTTGGCTCGTGGGAATGTGACAGGCACATTCCCACGAAATAAGAACCCCCACGTTAACAGGACGTTTGTCAAAAGAGAGAGCGCATTTCCGAAATCATCTGTTTTCACTTTATCGTAATCGTGTATTTTCCTGGCCCTTGCGGTGGGTGTACTACGTGTTTCCTCAGATTCTTGGTCCCCCAGACGGAGCCGCGTGAGAGAACCTCCCTCACAGGGTTGTTGGGGGGGGGGCTTGAGGAAACTCTGGGTGGGAGGCGTTGAGCACAGCACCTGACACCAAACAGCCTTCTCCCCCTTTGTGGCCTGCTCCCGGGGTATCCAGGGGAGCTGGCGTTCCAGGCCGGCCCATCCTCAAATCCTGGGGGTCTTGTGGTGGGGGAGTTGTGTGTCCCCTTGAGAGGAGAGTCCGTATAGAGGGTTTCCCCTGAAATCCTGAGAAGGGGACCCCACGATTTCTGCTTTTCTGTAGGTAGACGGGCACTAAAAGCCCAGCTTCCCCCAACCTGCTGGCTTTCTGCTTTGATTTACAGAAGACCTGCGAGAAAACACTCCGTTAATCGAACTGCGCGTGCTCCGAGCTCTCGGGACTCTGGCAGTGGCTCTGGGGGCCCTGGGAGCTGCTTATTACACCATTGAGTCCTTGTGAACAGACCCCCCCCCCAGGCTCACGGTCCGGCAGGTACGTGGACTCCCTTCATGTCTTCTGCCCTTCGCAGACGTCATCGTCCTCAGGCCTACTGACGCGTCAGCTCTACAGCACAGGGCTGCCGGGGTGTCTGTCCCTTCTCCAAAGCGGGGAGGTCACTCCAGGTGGCCCAAGCCCCCCTAAGCCTCTCAGCAAGAGCTTGAGAACTGAGTGAGTCCCTCCTGGCCTTGGAGGCTGGTGTGGCTCTCGGGAGCAGCCTTGATGATGCTCTTGGATGACGCTAGAGCCATTGGGATGGTCAGAACAGAGTTCCCCACACCCACCACTGACCTGGGATAGTTCCTCTAGCCAATGAATACCAGACAGAAGGAGATGGGAGAGGTGGGAGCAGAGCTTCCCACCCAACTCAGGGCCTTTCCAATGGGCTTCCCTCCTGCTCACAAAGCTTTTCCCCTTTCCCAACATGTCAAGTCCTCCCTCTCCTTCGTGGCCTCGTCCTGTTTCTTCCAGGAAGCCTTTCTCCCCTCCTTGCACCTCCAGTGGTTTCTCCCATCCTTTGAATCACTCTCTTCTCCAGCCCAGTCCCTCCAGTATTGTGGGTGGCCTTTTGTGTATGTATGTGACCTGTTTCCACAATCAAGTTGCAAGGTCCTTGAGGCGGAGGGCGAGCCTCCCACGGCCTCTTCACTCCTCCTCCTCCTCCTCCGTCTCAGACTAGGCTCCCGAGAAGCAGAGCTGAGATTGGGATTTCTTGAGAAAAAGAGGAGAGGAGGAGGCGAGCGAGGGCAGGGGAGGGAGCAGAGCAAGGACAGGGTCTCAGCTCAAGGCCAGCCTCAGCCTGGCCCAGGAGCTCTGCAGCATGAATTGTGCCAGAGAGCGGGTCTCAGCTTGAGACAAGAGAGAGGGTTGGCTTTTCCCGCTGCTACTCTGTCATTCAGGCATCTACAGCAGGGGTAGGCATAGGGGGTGCATGTCTTTGTGGTCCCATTTGGCCGAGGATACGTGGTCCTTGGGGGAAGCGGGCAGCTCTAAGTCTTTAGTAATCAGCATTCACAATTGGAGCCGGACAGTGGAAGCCCCAGCCCAGAAAGGGGGGATCTGGGCGGGCACCGAGAACACCCACGATCGTCCCATTGTCAAGTCCACCCACAGTGAATGCTTGATAAGGGATGATGGGGGGCGGTGAGGGGTTAATGGCCCCTTTCAACCCATTCCCCAGACCTCCATCAGCCACGGGAGTGGCCAGGGAATGGCCAGAGGAGTAAGGTGCTTGATGGGAGCAGATGCTCAAAGTACTTCAAAGCTCAGCCTAGGAACGACAGCCCAGGGAGAGCTCGGCAGCTGCCCAGGGCTCTGCTTGATCGGGCAGATCGAGGGACATTCGTGGAAGAGTGTAGTCGAAGCTTCACAAAATGCCACAGCAGTTGCGAGCCTCGGTTTTCTCATCTGTACGTAGGGAAAAAAAATCCTAGTTTCTTCCTCTTGAGATTGTTGGGAGGATGAGATACGTTGCTCAGAGGACGGAGTTGGCCAGTGCGCCGGTCTCGTTGCCGTTAGCATCTTGATGGTGACTAGAGAGACGCTGGCTTTGGAATCCGCGTCCAGGTTCCAATCTAGACTCCGCTGCCCGGTAGCTGAGTGTTAGGGGTGCGTCATTTAACTCCTGGGAGAGTCAGTGCCATCTCTAAAGGGGGAATAATAATAGCCACCTCCAAGGGCGAAGGCTGTGAGGGTTCCATGAGGGATGTGCAGAGGCGTGGTAACCCCATCACGGGGGTTGGGTGGACGGTGCTGACCTGTGACGTGGACACTGCACCCGAGCTAGATAGAGCACTGTGTCCTGGAGACTCTTGACCGCAGGGCGCCCGCTGGTGTGAGCGTGGGTTCTGCAGGCAGACAGGCTGGATCAGATTCCCCCTTCAACAGCCACTGTCTCTGGTCCAGAACTTGTGAATGGGTAGGTTTCCAAATGCCACCAGGCATTTTAAGATTGAATTTGAGACATAGATTATGAAGTTGCTGCAGATTTCAGAACACCTCATTCAAAGTGGCAATTAGGAGATTATCTCACGTAACAGTAGAACAGTCGGGGAGCGTCAGGGCTGGTTAAACGGGACACTGACATCACAGGCCTAGGGAGGGACTTGTCCAGCTTTCTGCGCTGCACCCTCAACAGAGGGTGGGCTCATCCCTCTGAGGACAGATGCTGGAGGAGCTTCCAGAATCACACCCTCCCTCACACCCTGACAGCCAGAAGGAAGCCAGAGACACCTCCAACTTGTGTCTCTTCTTGAGTTAAGAAACTCTTCCCAGGAGCCCCCTCCCCTGCATACTTGGCTTCTCATTGGGGTGAAAGCCCCTGAATTGGGTCTCATGCCCATTCTTCAGCAAATTTAATAACACAGAGCATTGAATTATCATGGCTAGACCAGACCAATATAGATAGATCTATCCCCACACTCTGCCCCCAGGGCTGAGGCTCAAGTCACTTCCCTCCACGACAAGGCTGGGCAAAGGAAGGGGGCAGCCAAACTATATGGGGAGTGAGAGGGGATTTGGGGGGAAGCAGCCAGCAGCACCCACCACAATAGGCAAGTATGTTCCAGAAGGTGACATGGTAGCCAGTGCAGGATGAACCTCAATGCTCAGACCTGTTTGTTGGCCTAGAGGCTGGAGATGTGCTTTGGTCACTGAAAGCTACACCAAGGTTTGCGTGGGGTAGCAGGTGCATTGTGGGTGTACACTGAGTCATCATGAGTTTTGTAAGCTCAGCTCTCAGAATCCTCCGGAAGGAAAACGGGCAGTTTGGTGTCGTTCTCCATCCAGAGAGTGATGAACCATCTGATGACAGTGTCAAAGCCCATCCTCTGGGAAAAGATATTTCTAGAATTTTCTTTCCGAAAGCGTAATGAGCCTCTCTCTCTCTCTCTCTCTCTCTCTCTCAACATCACATTGGCTAAAAGCAAGGGGCTACTTCCGCTCTCCTTTGGGGCATGAATGAATGGAGTAAAACTCACCGCTCCAGCCCAGCTTTTAGGGAGTGAGGTTGCATCTCAGCTGCCGGGGACCCGAGGGCAGAGAAAGTGCCAACACCGGCTGTGCCAAGAGCATGCCAGGCACTTGGCATAAGCGCATTACAGCCTCAAGGGGAAAAAAAAAACAAACAAAGTCTCCTGTAGCTGCATTTAGATGAAAAGGAAAGTGTATACAAGAGCGGAAGAAATTTGAATTGTAAATAATTCATTTTTCCACAGGAGGATCTTAGCTGCTTACCCTCAGCCATGAGGTCATAAAACCGGAAAGCCCCCAGAATTCTGGGGCCATGGAGTGTTGTGTCATCTAATGGCTCTATCCTTATTTTTCTTACAGATCCAGTTTCCATCAAGGATCTCTCTTGTCACCAAAATAGAACAACAACAAAAAAAAATTCTGTTTCTTTAATGCATTTTAGCGAGAGACTCAAAAGTTAGATTTGGCAAAGGGGCAGGGAGGTAAAGCGGGGTGGGGTGGGGGGGGAGGCCTGGATGACTTTGCGAGCCCCAGTGAACCAGGGTGGGATCCTGCACTGTGTTCCCGTTGGGGGGCCTCAGAGCCAAGAGGGGCCAACGGTGTCTGCACACATTCACAGAACAAACTTCCCGATTTCTCCCCTTCTAAAAGCAGGAATTACACACGATTTAATTCAGCACCTAACACAGAACTTCCATCCAGTTGTAGGGGAGTGGGAGGAATGTGCTGGCTCCTTCCCAGGCCTGCACCTTGCAGGAGAGAGGCCCTGTACCCTGGGACACTCAGGGACGCGGCTTCATTCATCTGCGTCAGTGCTGGAGGAGGTGCAGGAGTGGGGGTTGGGGGGTGGGGGCTTCAGGAGCAGGGCGAGGCACGGCTCACAGCTTGGGGTCTGTCCCCGGTGACGTAGCTACACCCAGCCAGAGAGCCTGGTAGGTTTTGACATCGAGTTCCTGAGCAGCCCAGGTGGAGATCTTAGTTCAAGGTAATCCCAGGCAACACCGGCAGGGGAGAGGGGTGTGAAACAGGGAAGGAAGGACAATCAGGACAGATGCAGCGGCCACAGGGAGCAACTGAAGTCTAATCCTTCTGGGGCACCCCTGGGAAACAGAACACACCCCTCAGAGAAATTCCAGGGATGATAGGAGGCTGGTTTACAAGCCCGTCTTATCTGTCATCAGTAAGGGCTGCTGGGAGGGAGGTGGTTAATTCCTCACACTTTCGGCTGTTCTGGAAAGGAAGCCTCAAGTAAAGAAATGTGGATGGAAGAGGTTGGGGTTCCAGAACGCACCAGGAAGCAAAGTAAAAGATACAGGGGGCGGAAACGGGGGTGAGGACGACCCTGAACTCAAAGAAGCACGTACACAGAGCCGTGCCCTGCGGTCTGCTGCGCCTCTAAGAGCTGGTCAAGCTAGGACCCAGCAGGACAGCGCTTGGCGAGGCAGCCATCTGGTCTTCCTGCAACAGCACAGGTGCGGATGGGGCAGGTGAGGCAGGTCAGCTACAGGGAACCTGGAGCCCACCCCCCTCTCTGTTCCCAGGGTTTTCTTCCCTAACAGCGCTGATAGATTGGGAGAGGGTGCCTTTACATGAATAAAAGCCCTCTCCTAAGGAAGGAGGGAGCGGGCTCACGTTGTGGGTCCATCCTGCAGGTCAGGATGAAAGGGGCCATAGATGTGGCCGAGGAGACGGGGACCCACGGGACTTGTCGTGAAGAAAGTTTAAAGCTAGAAAGAAGCATGGCCAGGTATATACTGAATACAGTATAATCACTAAAGCTGCCACTGCTGTAAGTTTGGGGACAGCATGGCTGAGGCTGGTTCTATAGATCCAGCATCTTCACCAGGCTGGTCTCAGACCTTGGCTCTGAACATGGTCTCCAGACCACAAGTTGGTGGTTTTTGAGAAAGTCAGGTCTGTCCCACTAAAGCGGTCCATCCCAGGGTAGGAGAGGTGTATACAGGATGAGGGCATAAGGGGCTAAAGGCAGAGCCAAGGATGCCCCCATTCTTCTGCAGCTGCCACCCAGCTCACTGGTGCCAGGAGCCTAGGACCAGTATCTGAGCTCTTCACATACTTCCGTGGTCCCCGTCCTTTCCACCCGGACCTCCAGAGGACAATCACTCTCCTCCTGGCCACGGAGCCTGGTGGGTTACAGACAGAGTGAATAACCAGGATCCAGAGAACCGAACTAACACATCCAGTCATAGAACTCAGGTGGAACACCTAAGGGCGGCCTCTCCCATCTGCTGCCTGGGACCCAGGGACCGTGCCATGCAGGGCAGGGCAATAAACCAGACCTGAAGCCACTGGTAACCCACAGGAGTTACGGCAGCTTGTCACACTGCTGACGCAAGTTCTGACTTCACTCGTAGACTCAAGAAGACCCTCTGTCCCCAGGCAACTCCTCTGTATATGCCGGGACAGCATATATGTTCATTATATGTAGCTAACATACATTATCACACCTCACACAGCCAGTCACGGAGACTGGAGGCAGGGATTTGAACCGGCAAAGTGCCCTTGTCAGCATCCCAAGATGCATTCTTGGCCGAAGCCAGGAGGAACCGAGCCACGAGCTGGCACAAGGACTGGGTCTGAGACGCCTGAGGCACCTCCCTGCTAGGAGTGTAGCATCGTCGGCTGCCAAGAAGGAAAGTGTCCAGGGGAGAGGGCTGGTTGGTCCCATCTGCACAGCTGAAGCAGAAGATCCAGGCTCAGACTCCTCCATGAGGCTGAGAGCTAAAAAGTTCTGTTCAAGTCTGGGGCGACGGATCCCCAGTTGAGGAATATGTAAAATAAACGAGTGAGAAAGCCCATGTCTACTGGAGTGAAGATGAAGAATCTGGGTTGACCAGTTGACCGGCCCCCTACAAAGACGCTGAACCCCTAGGACTGTATTTTCTTTCATTTCTCTTTCTTTTCTCCACCCCTCACCCCCACTCTTTCTGCCCCAGTCCTCTCATCTGCCCACATCTACTGGTCCAGGGTGAACTGTTTGTACCACGTTCCGGGACTCTGATTACACCCTGGCATTGTTTGGACTGCAGTCTGCTGCAGATGGCGCTCGCGTTAGTTCTGTCTCATGCTTCTCTATTCTGCGGGTGTGGCAGAGGGGGCTTTTCAGGCGTGCACGGAGGATTCCCTAGGCCACAGCTGCTCAAAGAGCACTCAGCTCCCAGGAGGCCCCCCGCTGAGCCCCTGGAGCTGGACAGCCTTGACGGAGAAGTGGAATGGATGGAAGCCCATCTGCGGTCCAGTTTGTACCTTTGGTGATCAGCATCGCGTACATATGTGGGATGTTGCTTTCTCCGGAAACAGCAAAACAAAAGCCTTTTTGTTCTGATGAGATTAGGAATTAATCTGTTGTAAGAAATGCCAACTCCTTTACCCATCTCCATCTTCACTTGGCAAAAGCACACCCTGGTTCAATCCAGTTCTCTGTCTCCTGCGCACACACACTGTGCAGCTGAACTTGGGCAAGCACAGCCACGCGCATACCACAAGAATCTCTCAGTTAAGGACCTTGAACTCCAAGCGGGCCTCAGGGCTGGCTGGGATTGAATCACACCTCCCACACACAACCCAAAACTTCCAAGACTCAACTCCAAGTCTCCCCACCTACCAGCCCCTCTCTAATCAATATCCATGCCCCTCCCTTCAAGACAACCATTCATTTGATCTCCATCACCACAGACACGTAGTTTCACCTGCCCTAGAAATACATGTAAGTGGAATCAACCAACGTGCACTCTTGTGAATGGCTTCTTTCACTCAACGTGATGTTTTGAACCTCAATCATATTCCTGTATATATCAACAGTTTATTCCTTTTTTCTTTCTGAGCGGCCGTTTCCTGTGTGACCACGTCACATGTGTTTTATCTACTTGCCTGTTAACAGTCATTCAGATTGTCTCTAATCGGGAGATTTTAAACTAAAGTCATTGAGAGTATGTTCGTATCATTGTTTTTGCAGACCGAAGTTTTCACTTCTCTTTGGTAACTACCTCGGGAAGGAATTTCCGGACCCTAAAGTAGGCATATGCTTGTAACTCGATGGGACGCTGCCACACTGGCTTCTAAGGTGGCCGCACCATCTGTCCCTCTGTCACTAGAGTCACGAACATGCCACACAATCTGACCATCTCAAACGTGCCTCTCCACTGCAAAACAAAACGAAACCTCTAATGGCCTGATGACAGAAAAAATGTGACTATATTAAGGCATTATGGTAAACTTTGAGGTGTGGAAATGATTTTATGGTTGGGCTTAAAAGTCATCCTTATTCAAATACACATGGCAATGCTTATGGATGAATGAATATGATGACAGGGTACAGATGAGACAAACTGGCCGTGAGTTGGTTGCTATGGAAGCTAGATGATTGGCACAAGCTCTTCTCTCTACTTTTACACTGTCAAAGGACGCCAGAGCCAGACAGAAGTTAGGCAGTGGAAGCAAAGTTATTCAAGAACTATCGCAGTAGAGGAAGAAAGAACGCAGGACAACACCGACCTCCATCTTAAGCACAAGAATAAGTGGGAATTTATACCCCAAGGAGCAAGGTGGGGAAATGGATTGAAAATTACTAAGAAGAAATATGGGGGAAAGGGCAGGACCCCAGCTCCACTGACTTAATAGAACACTTAACTAAGGCAGGCGGTGAGCAGTGAGGAATCTGATCAGATACGGAGGAGAGAGGATTCTGGCTAAACTGACCCAACGGGATTCCACTGAGAGTGGATGAAGCAGGCCAAGGGCAGAGACGAAGGTCGTGGCCCAGAGGAGCCCCACTAGCATTAGGTCAAGGAGAGAATCTTTGTTTCTGTGTTCTTAGAATTTGCCAGAAGAAAGAGTTTTTTTTTAAATCCTCCAGTGGATCTCTACCTCAGGGCAAAAGCTGGGTCTTTCCAAGGCCTTTGTCCCCTTCTGTAACTGCGTTTTCTGTGACGCCCGACCTCCCCCACTCCAGGCACACGCACCTCCCTGCCATTTCTCTCCAGCACCAGGCACTGTCACACTGGGCCTCTGTGCCCAGCACAGTCTTCCCCAGACAGCCCTGGGCTACCTTCAACAGAAAAAAAATTTGAGAAAGAGCAGGTGCAGGAAGGACTCTGTGACCTTCCCCTGAAGCAGGTCATGAGACCCTCTTGTGAGAGGTGCCCCCCATCTCCAGAGGAAAGGGCCACCCTTCTGTCATGTCACATTCTCCCGCAACTTTGCAATAATCAAACTACCATAAAAACACTCAAGTTTAACAGCTCCTTCAGGTCATCATTCCCTCACGAAAATGCCCGTGTCACAGAAAGTTCATGTTAAATAAGTGTGTATGCTTTTCTATGACTAATCTGTCTTTTGTCCTTTGGGAAGGGTACAAGGAAAAGATGGTTTTTCTCTTCTACATTTGCCTTTAACTCTTTGCTCAAATGTCCTTTGCTCAATGAGGTCAGCTCTGACCTCCCTGCTTAAAGCTGCTCACCCCCGTGGCCCGTGGCCCTCCGTCGTTTCCAATAGACTGTCAGCTCTGCTTCTTGTTGCTGGCGATCCTTTGTCCCCTGTCTCCTTCCTCTGGCCTGGCAGTTCCACTGGCCAGAGACGTCTTGATTGTATCGTTAAAATATCGCCAGCTCCCAAAACAGTGCCTGGCAAGGGGAAGGAGGCCCCATGTGGAGACATTTTGTCCCACTGGTTTGTTGTCTATTTTATTTTTTGTTTGCTTAGTTCATATCAGAAATAAAACCAAGGGTAATTTTTGGGTGTTGCAGATAGGCTGGTCTTAGAATAAATTCACTTGAAATGATGTCCCAGGCATGCCAGTGGCATCCAGGGGCATCTTGATGTCACACGTCTAGACTCCTCAGCTCTTTGATCCTGGGCACACACATAGCACCTGCAGCAAGAATTGGGAAGGGACTTCATAGGTCCCCAGGGTTCCTGGGGGAGGGCCAAAGGGAGCCTCAGCACACCACACAGTGAGGTCTCCTGACCACTGAAGCCACCACAGGTCCCCACGGGAGCAAGAAGGGATGGAAAAGAAACTTATCTGAATGTGAGGCTGAATTCCATGCAAACACCAAACAGCCAGGCTCAACCAGACCTCCACACTTGCCCATTGGGCTAGGATGGGGTTCAGAACAGGCCTCCTCAAGATATACTTTGGCGTGTAGATTATTTTGAGCCGAAGGCAATCTAGATGCTGCAGGCTCATGAGAAATTTTTACCTCTCCCTGAAAGAAGTAAAATTTGGATCTTTGCCCATAATAAGAGTTATTAGAAATGACTTTACATGAGCTCTCTGTAGGGCAGGGCAAACTTCTATTGACTGAATATCTGCTCTTTGCATCGTCCTGCAATTGACCTTCCTCCCCTCTGAAGCCCCAGGGGAGCCTTTCCTCATCCTTAGCTCAGACTGTCATAAATACCTCATTTTTCTTTTCTGTCTCTGACCCTCTCATGTCTGTGGGGTCTCTGACTCTCGTGTTTGTGGGGTTCCCATATGTATGTATGTAATTAAATTTAGCCACTTTTCTCTTGTCGATCTGTCTCATGTCTATGTGATGATTAGACCAGCTGGAAGAACCTAGAAGGGAGAGAAAAGTGTCTTCCTCCCCCGCAGCCACTCTGCCCCTCCCCCCAAGGCAAGAGGAGGCCACAGAGCACGGGACAATGGCCCTTGGAACTGGGAATCGGGTTGCATGTTTACCTCATGCAAACCAGCTCCCCGGAAACCTGCAGGGGAGAGGCGACTTGACACTCACATCCCAGAATCCTCCCTGGCTCTTGGCAAAGGCGTCTACTCCCCCCACCACCCACACACACACCCTCAGCCCCAACTAAGGGGGTGGGAGCGGGGAAATGCAATGTGCCTCCTTTCTCTTGGTCCTCCTGTACTGTTCACGTGGGGCAGCAAACACAGAAAGACTTTATTCACAGGCTCCTTTGCTTGGCTCTCTCCTGAAAGCTTTCGGAAAATGCAAATTCCTCAGCGGTGGATTCTTTTCAAGGGCTTTAAACTTGCATATTCTGAGAGCAGCTGAGCAGATCAAGATTTCCCTGGGCAGGAGTCTCCTTAAAAATAATATTTGTGTTTCAAGGAGAAACTTCTGAACAAGCCAGTAAGCAGGCTCGGCAACACAAAGTGGGAGCCCAGTTTCTGGGGCCTCACCTCATGGGGGCAGTGTGACAGTGGGAAGCCCCCATTTTTGCTGTCTGCACCCCACCCCCACCTTGGCCCTGCCTCCCTCAGTCTTTTGTTCAGCAAGGCCCTGCTCTGGTGCCTAATTAGTGCTTGATGACTGGCGATTCCATGAGACAGAGCTGCTGCCCTTCAGAAGCTCAGATCCAGTGATTTACACACAGTAGGCTCAGCGAATATCAGTTGACTATTATTAAAAACCTGGAAGGTTGCTAATAATACGAAGCTGGACAATAATTTTTTTCTTTTGCGTTGTTTTGCCTTCTGTTTTTTCTACAAGAAACATGCTGGGAATAGGATTGTGATCGCTGTCTTTGGAATTACACCATAATGAATATGCAAATTTTTCCCATGAGCAAACGCTGAGTGTTTAGGTCCACATTGTACCTGCTGGTGTCCAGGAAGCTGGAGGCTCCACTGAGTTTCACTGAGTGCAGACTGGTCCCCTCAAGTGTGCCTCTGAGACAAACTAGTGACGTGAGCTGTCCCAGATCCATGTCCAAATAGTAAAAAAAAAAAAAGCTTAAAAACTTGAAATTTTTTGAATTCTTTTTAGAGGATTATAAAACCACAAGAGGATGGGAGTCTCTGAATCCCATCCCGCTATCCAGAGAATAAAGATAAATTCATAATGACTACTTCAGGTATCAAGCAAACATCAGATGAAGAAGAGCAGCTTTGAAAGAATGCAAATGGATGAAAATTTCTTCGACCACGGTAATCACAGGAGTGGTGACAAAATGGTTATTCTCCAAGGCTGAAATAAAAACTTCAACCCCAATAAAATTCCTGAGCTCCCCAGATTAGAGAATGGCACAGAGCTCAGTAGCAGAGTCCGAGTGAAAATATAACATCTAAAATATTCTACGTGTATATGTTTATCTTGACCCCCCAAAATAAAGAAAAAACATTTAAGCTTGCTTACAAAATACACCAATATAATACTTTATTTAAAAGTCACAGAGGACAGCAGGAAGAAGAAAAATATAGGTTAGGAGAAATGTGAAGCCAGGGATACAATTAGTACAAGAAATGATTGCCATGAAACTCTACTACGCTTACGAGATATGGGTCGCAATTTGACCCTGAGCTTCCTCATAGCCCATGCAAAGAAGAGAACAAGACCAGCTGTATTACTCACAATGCCCATTAGATAAAAACAAATCAGGTATTTAATTCCAAGACCAGAAAGAAATGTCTTTCATGCATTTTCATCGAAACAGCCTGTGTCATTTAGTGAACGAGGCCCTAAAAAACATCCTTATGATAAATAAAATAATGAGTGTCATAGGTTGGGTGTTAATAGTCTCCCTTATTTAAGTCGATGGCATGATGCAATGTGGATTGAAATAAAACAATCCTATACCAGAGGCGAAAGCATGCGATCGTCCAAGAGATAGTATTCAATCCCCAATATAAATGCTCACAAGGCCTAGAACTTTCATGCATGAATCACTGGGTGCCTGCCATTCTTTGGAAGGCCGAGTCTTCCAAAGTGTTGCTTAATTCAAGCAAATATTTGCTAAATGTCAAACAAGAATGAGCTCGAGGCTGTGGCTCTGATGTGACAAGGACCCAGAATATTCTATGTTCTGGTTAAGTGCAGACGCCAATGTTTGAACAAGCAGCTGAGCTGGCAGCAGGATTAACAACCTTTTCTGAAAAATCAAGGAGTTTGACCAGAGGCCACCGGATTTGACCTTTCCCCCCACCCCACCCCCACCCCAGCAGGGCCAGGCAGGACCCAGGCAGCCCACTTTGGATTCCCCCTCACTCACAAATGACGGAGGCCCCCAAATTTTCAGGCTACTATTCTTGACCTTTTCAGGTTCAGGAACCATTTTTAATGCTTCCTGTCACCAAACATGAATGATAAGTGTAACTTTAGAAATGGTTCATCGAAAAATATGCAAAACGTCAGACTCCTTTTTAAAGATTACACATATAATAAATTCTCATTATATAAAAAAAAATGTATGACTATGTATGGTGACAGATGTTAACTAGATTTATTGTGGTGATCCTTTTGCGATCTATACAAATATCAAATCATTCTGTTGGATGCCCGAAACTGATATGTTATATGTTGATTCTACCTCAGTTTAAAAAAGAAAGAACAGAAAGGAAGGAAGGAAAAGAAAGAAAGAAGAAAACCCAACCAAAGAATGAAGATAAAAAATCACAACGTTGTGGCCGCCCAGCCTTTAGGGCAGGTGAAAGGCAAGACTCGCTCTTACTCATTCCTCTCTATAAGCCAAAGGGGAACCAAATATTCTCTCTCCTAGCTTCTTTATAGGTACTGCACATGGTCATACAACCCGAACTTTGCCAATTAGGTGTTCCTGCCAAGAGCTTTGGACTGTGAAGAAGTGATGCAAAGGCCCTGTGGTCAACCAGAGAAAATTCACAGTGGCTGCAGAAGAGACAAGAGTCCATTAGCATGATTCTGAGGCACCCGCAGCAATGATGCCAGGGCCAGAGTCCCAAGCAGACTGTTACTTGGCCAGGGGGCGAGGGCAGAATATTGTCATCAAAAGTCTCCCCGGTTTCAGCAGAAGATCCCAGGGGGCAGTGACTTCTCTGATGTCTCAGTTCATAGTCCTTTGAATTAAATGGAGAAATTTAATTCATAGCCCCTTTAGAAAAGACCCTGTGATAACATCAAACATATATTCTGTTTGTCTTACTCCTGCTTTTCCTTCAGGGCATCTGACCTGTATCAGGGAAATTGTCCCTGGGAAAAAAAAAAAGGATCAGAACTTTTAGGAGATTTGGGACATTAGTGCTGAGCTAATGTTAAAACCTGGGGCATTAACAGCTGGGGGACCAATTCACAGCTGGGTTGGGTGGTAAACAGGAGCTCTGATTGGAGTTCTTTTCATAGTAGGACTGGTGGAGTCCTGGACCCATTACTTCTCCAATGCCTGGGTGTAGAGTTCAAATAGATACCCTAAACATCAGGCAGAATCCCCACATTGGCTCTGTGACCCAAAAAGCAAAGGTGTTAGCATCACTGGGAACGGGTTGAAGGTGTGATGGGGGGGAGGGGGTGATTATTCTTACAGCCCCACGTAGCTCGCCCATCTGGCCAATGCAGAAGGAGGGAGTGGACAGCAGACCATTTCCTCCACTGGTTGGAGTGACATTGGTACATTCATTTCCTGGGGGATTCAAAGGCCCCAGTCAGCTCTTTGAGACTAGGCCCCTTCCCGGCCACTTGGGGACAGCGAGGCTGTAGCTGGGGAGACTCAACCTCAGGCTCTAACTTCATCCAAACAGGCAGATTTTAAAAGAAGATCAAACTGAGCAGCTTCGAGGTCACAACCACATGACCTTACAGCACAGGTCAGGTGCTGCTCCCCTCCCTGTCTGAGCTTGAGATGCTGCCAGATGGGCATGAAGTCACCTTGAGGCCATGGGCAGGATGACAGGTGCAAACCCCTCTCAAAGGCTGAATGCTGAGGTTGCATTTGGCCAACATTACCCTGGGCTAAAAATGCCAAAGGGTTGTTTCTACTCAGGAGAGCCTGTCACCTGCTCCTGGATGCTAAGCAGAGCTGGCTGCCCCCCCCGCCCCCCCCCCACTTCCCATGAGGCTCGTGTAGTCATTTCTCCCAGGTCCTCCACCCTGTGCCCGTCAGAGGGTGGTGGGGTGGGATGGGGGTTGGATGGGTCAAACATGATGTGAGCATAGGGTTTTGCTGATGGAGGCCGGCACAGGTGTCTCCTGGGGGCTTGCCATCCCAGGCCCAGCAGGGGTACATAGGGGTGTAATCCAGGGCCTGTGGCTCACAGCACTTCCGCCTGGCCTTCTTAACAAACCTTCATTAGGCCCCTAAAGTTCAGATGAAACGGAGATGCTTGACCCCCCGTGAATGCCAGCGGTCACAGAGATCTGCATCCCCAGTGCCCTGACGGGAACCAGCCCTGGCCAGGCAGACAATGAAAGGGAAGAGAATATGCCGCCCCAAAATATGTCATTTTGGCATGTGGATTATTTTGAGCTGAAGGCCATCGAGGCTTAGCAGACTCAGGAAAAACTTTATCTCCTCCCTTAAATGCCTAAAAGAATTTGGATAGGGGGGCCTGTATCAGCAAGAGAGCTATTACCGGAGATAACTTTTTTTTATCTGCAAAAAATCTACGTGATGGGGCAAACTTCTGATTGCCAAACATCTGCTCGTCTTATCTTCCCGTGATGGGCTCTCCTCCCCTGTGGAGCCCCAGGCTCCTGCCCCTTTCCTAAGCTCAGGATGGCTTATCAGCCTCAACTACCTGACAGCCTTTGAGTCTCATCTCTTCTCTGGTCTTTTATACATATGTAATGAAGTTTGTTTTTCTCCTGTTAATGGGTCTTATGTCAACGTAATTATTAGAACAGCCAAAGAACCTAGAAAAGAAGAAGGGAAAATTTTACTGCCTTAGAAACAGGAACTGATGAGCTAGCATAGCAGGCCCCTGTTTGGTCACCCAGTAGCCAGGACAGAGCTGAGGGGTCACTTCATTGGGAACTTGTAGCCTTTTGTCAGACCCAGTCTTCAGACTTCCTGCCATAATTTCTCCCACCCCAGCCTCATTCCTCCCTGCGTTCTGGGGGCTCCCTCGACCTCCTTCCC